>JAODJU010000001.1:49812419-49824402 GCA_026776725.1 Gnathonemus echidnorhynchus | reverse complement strand
AGAACAGTGGAGCTGCCAGCCCATTGTAGAAGATAAGTCTCTTTTCACAACAAATAAACAGATTTAAAAAAAACATTAAGTGTCCTTTTCTTTTTCCACTCCAAGACAACTGAAGCTGCAGAAGTAGAATCATGAGGTGGTTACAATTTTAGTTCAGTCTTGAGTGGTTGCAATATATCACTGTCAGGCTTATTTTAACCAAGGCAAACACACACACAAACACACATATATATATTTTTTCCTCTCAATTGGCACAGTTGGGGGGGGGGGGGGGTGTGTGTAGGGGGAGGGGGGGCGAGGTGGTGGGGGTGTGTGTGTGCAGGCCAGCGATGGCTGACAAGCTGTTTCCTCCCCGCTTGGCTCGCTCTCCAGCCTCAGAGACGATGTTGATTTCACACTTCATCATGTTCAATCACACGTCACGCCAGTGTGGAAGGGGAGTTTCAGGGATCATGAGCTGTGGACGATGGTGTAAATGTGACAGGAAACGGTAAATATAATGCTGACACAGGCAGCAAACACAGTGTAATGTAATTTAAAGTAAACATGCACTTTAAGTATCTTTTCACAGATGTCGATATGTAAAGGCGTCATTGTTCCTCTACTCGGTACGTAACAGAGGAACGTTCCAGTCACATTCATCACAAAGCTAGAAGTGTTTGTTCTTTACAGTACAATGAGCTTATTTGGCATGAGCTTATTGGGTTTTATTCAGCAGGTTAGAACAATGCAAGCCTTTGCTGTGTGTGTGTGTGTGTGTGTGTCGGGGAGCAGATATACATTACATTGTGGGGACCCAATGTAAAAACCTGTTATTTTGACATTGTGGGAACCATTTTTTCTGTCTCCACAAAGAAAAATTCAATTTTATAAAACTTTGTGACATGCTATAAGCATTATTGTGTAATAAAAGAAACTAAAACTAAAGCCACTAAACTAAAAATGCTATAAGAATTGTATTTCGTTTGGTTACTTATGGTTAAGGTTAGGGCTGGGTAGGGGTGTCATTATTGGTATTAGGGTTTTGCCCATAGAAATGATGTTCCCCAGAAAGATATAAGTACAGATGTGTGTGTGTCTGTGTTTGTGTGTATTTATGTGTGTGTGTGTGTGCATGTGTGTGTGTGTGTATTTATGTGTGTGTGTGTTGGTATGTGCCTTTCCTGTCCATTGAGTGTCAAACTGTTGGAAGCAGCGTCTCATCAAAATGGAAAATCTGAGAATGCCAGATGTATGACCAGCAGTGAATAGACACGTGCATTAACTTTCCTGCCCATCTTCTTTTTCCTGTCTGTAGGCCAGTTCCTATATTAGATTTCAGATCAGTATGGAAGTCAGTACGGTACAGCCAGGTGTTGTTCGCTCACAGTAACTGCCTGTGCCTCACGGCAGTAGTCACTCATGTTTTACTAAAAAAAAAAAACAAGGTTTTCAATCCTCAGAACCTGTTACTTACTAGGGCCTCCCGTGTAAAGACAGACTCAAACCCTCTGGACAGCTGTCAGTATAAGCCAGGCCGAGCACGAGTGCAGACCCCAGTAAAGGTGATTGATGCATATATAAGCTAGTCCAACGCACCTGTCATTCTCCGAATCAGTAATTGTGTGAGAGAGCAGTGTGGGGTTAGTGGCTTCTGACTGCGATTCCTACTGCGAATGCATGCAAGGTCATGGGAAGTGAGCACTAAAGGGGGTAAGGACTTTGACTTTGACCAGAGGGGTCGCTTAAAATGTCATTACAGTGATAGCAGAGTGTTGGTCAGATCTGCAAAGCTATTTTTTTAAGCCCTTCTATATTGGGCTATTGTGTTTCGCTATTAAAAGGGAATGCCACTCAAAAATTAGATTAAAAAGGAATTCCACTGATGGCTAGACGTAATTGAACAGGCCACAGCGATGACGTTGCCTCTGTTTCTAACTCTGGAGTTTTCGATGAGTGAAAGCCAGTGACAAATGTCTAAACAAGCCGGGAATCACAGTGCGCTTGCCAGGAAACGACCTTTATTCTGTAACGCAGCTAATTGTTTTTATCAACCTCTGCTATCCCAGAATTATGTCGGCCGTCAGGAGGCAAACTTGTTTTATGAGTAAATGGATTTCTTTGACTCTCCCGGATAAGGAGAGAAACAGGTGAGTCAGCACAGGAAAGGAAAATGTGACTCAGAAGTTGTGCTTTTTGGTTATGTCAGTTCCTGTGTTTACTAAAAACGTCTGTGAGAAGCTTCTCACTCTTAAAAAAGCCGCACAAGTTGCTGCTTCCTTGTTGGAGCACTCTGTCAAGCGGAGTGTCGCTTCTGAAAAAAATGTGTGGGCTCATGAACAGAAGGCAGCATGCATGACACACGAAGACTGCCAGTTTTCAAGCATGTATTTGGTGCTCTTGAGGAATGTGGGTTCTGAGAACATCGTGACTGAATGACGGTGACCCTTGTTCCTGTGTGTTCCACCTCGCGTGCCGGCCCTGTGTTTTTCTGAATCACTTTGGGTCAGCATACACTTCCTCAATAAACAGCCTTCCATATCACAAGTACTTTCTTTTTTTGTTTTTTTATTTTGCCCTGAACTGTTCCTCATAAAGTAAGAATTTGACTCGTTTGAAGCTTCCTAGCAGGTTGTGTAGGATGGGAATCTGATGGAGAGTTCGAGCACCTCCACCAGCAAAGGGTACTGACCCCTTTTCTGGGTGTCATGGAAGGAAAATTGTGGTGTAGGGTTGGGGGGGGGGGAGAATGTCGTGAGCAGTTTGCACAGAATCTGTTATATATTGGTTTATAAAACTGGTTCCGCAAGATTTTCGTAAATGGAGAGCCATTGTCTAAACAGTTGTTTCCCGAACTTCTCTTCGGTCATAATAAATAGCATATAATGAACGCCTAATGGCATATAATAAGTACGTAATGTTCCTTAAGATTAAACAAATGTTGCTGTAATGTTGCAGAAATACGATGGTATAAAGACTGTATAGTGAGCTGCTGGAAATTGTGATGAGTTTGCGTGTTTGTGGTTGTGGATGTGCTTCAGATAACCAGGTCTCTTGTTCTTTGAATACACTCACCTTTAATAACCTGATTCCCCAGTTATCTCATCCCACATGCTCAAACCCATGTTCGGATTTGACACCAGTCCAGCCCACCCACATCTTCTCAACCCAAAAAGGCCCGAACAAAGCCAGGGCCACCTCATTCTTCCGCTCTGCCAAGAACCTTCCAGCCTCTGTGGAAAAACACGTGCCGTCGGTCACCGTTCACAGGCAGGGAAGATGTTATGTAAACAAAAACTCCACACTACTCAGTTCTCCATTAAAACATGAAGTGTAGGACCCAAATAACTCACAGCTAACGGAGCTCTGGAACTATTCTGTTGACAAAAGGAACATTTTGAAGCATCGTGGAAGGTGGGGTGGGTGAAATGGGAGGCTTGAAATGGATAAGTAGATGCCAGAATATCTTTATATATGTATTTTATAGAGAAAGCCAGGACTTTGAGTCATTTGTTAGTCCTGCTAGTTGACTGCATCTCCAAGTGTTTCATGACAGAGAATTTGGACCAAGGTCACAAAAAAACTATGTAACCACAGAGACTGTATGTGCTACAGCATAATTATCTACACCAGCCATCAATACACGTCATAACCTAATTGACGTTTATGTAACAGACGCTTTTGTCCAAAGCATTGTACAAGTGAGGCGTTCAGCACATCAGAAGCATAAAGCGGCTGGGAGTCGACTAGGGCACGAGTGCAGTGCGGCTGAGTTTCCAGTGAGTGACCAGTAACAAGTGTTAAATTAGCACTGGAGCAGGAGATACACAATGCGCTACAAACATAGCCAGAACTGAATAAGTAAGCTATTCAAAATATGTCATGATGGGAAAAAAGAGGCAAAAGCTGAAATTACAGCGACTGGCTACTCTTCATGCCATTGTATTTATGGAATGGTAATAATGAATATGACAGCTAAAGATGGTTACTAAATTACAGTTATAAATAAATAAAACATGACGTCATGGAAATTACGTCAGTATTGTCTAATATAGCTTATTTCTTAAGCCCTTGCATATTCAAATGCATGTTTTTTTTTTGGTAAACTCCTGGATAGGTATGTTGTTGAAACAACAAGAGGGACCCTGGTTGCGTTTTGGGTCAGACAGCCCAGTAGCCGCCGCGTGGAACAGCAGCATTCTGTCTGCTCGCGTTGAGGTGATGCAGCACCTCCTCCCCGCGCCTTTTTTTCCAGACTAGGAGAAGATTCCTGTCCTTCGCTGATGCCGCAGCTTCAGCCCCCGTGTTACAGTTTTCCGTATGATGCGGGGTTGGAGCCGATGTGCAGCCAGCGGCGTCAGGAACAATAGACAGCCGTCCGGAATATTCCATCTGATTCACGGAACGGATCATTGTCCCTGAGCGGTGACGCAGAGCCATGCAATGTCACATGACCCAGAGTCACCGTTAGTCATTGAGATGCCCCCGCCCGCCGATTGCGCCTCACGTTCCAGACCGGCTGACACCTGTTGAACTGAATGACAGTCTCCCACAGCTTATTTGCTAGCCGAGTGCGAGTCATGAGGCCCCATTCTTTATATCGCCATATTCCTGCTCAAGAGGAACCACGGCGGAACACAATGCCCCACAAGCTTAGTCGGCTACCAAAATTTGCTGCTTTAAATCCATTTTTGCTTTTGTAAGAAGAACCTCAGCACTTATTTGTTGACTGCCTCAACGCTTGATGCTAATCTTGTCTGTACCCGTTTACCGTTGGTGAAGGGCGTTCTGACCGTAAGGTTGCGCCCGCTTTCACGGTCACGACGGTGAGACCACACGCAGCTTTAATGTGTTCATATTGATGGTGCTGTGTGACTTGGCAGACTTGGATGCTGTGCCTACACTGTCAGAAAAAGGAGTACTAATTTGTACCTTTGCTTGTCACTGGGGCTGAACCCTCAAGGGTCTGCCAATTGTACTCTTAGCTGTACGCAAATGTACCTCTTAGTCTAATTTAAGTTACAGAAATGGACTCTGTTCCTCAGGAGGTTGGTGGTTCAAATCCCAGGCAGAGTGATTTCACCATTGGGCCATTGAGCAAGACCTTAGTTAACCCCAGTTGTTCCAGAGACTGGCTGACCCTGCCTTCTCCATTGCACGTCACTGTGTACATTTGCTAAATAAAAAAAAATGACAGCATAACTGCCAAATAATTAGATCATTTATCATGGTTGAGAATAGGGGGTTAATCTCAAAGTGAGTGTCATTTGGTTTAATATTAGCAGTAAAATTCCAACCCAGTCATACATCACCCAGTGCAAACACACTGACAAATATTTCTGAAATGTTCCTACTCCCCAGGCAATGGCCAGCTTACCCAGTCCTGATTTCATTAGTACATTTTCTGTGAGGTCAGATATAGACAAATGTCATGCTTCTGGTATAATTAAACTTTTCTTTAAATATAATAATTATAAGCTTATATAATTATATAGTTATAATTATAAGCTGTGTTTTTTTGGAACTTGGATAAGTGTGATGCCTATTGGGGACAGTCTGTATGCTGCACACTGAAAACAGTCAAATTATGCCCTCTAGTGGTTTGGAGGAGAAAATGTTTTCCTCACGGGTTGTATTTCAGGCTGAGGCTTGTTACGCTAGCATGGGGGTGCCATTGATGTCATAGTGTCTGGTAAATACGAAAGCCTGCACAAGATTTAACCATAAGAAGCTATATTTTTATCTAAGCAATGATAATCTTCATGGACAAAACTTTATCAGTTCTCTCTGATTCTTGTCGACTTCACATTGATCATCCCACCAGAAAACGCTGCTTCTCCCGTTAACTCCATCGCACCGTTTGCTGGGGTGAGTGACCCCGAGAGGCAGTGGGATAAACCTTTCCAAGCCGGACTATGTTTTTAATCCAGTGGGATGAAATCCGATTAAGGTGACCTACAGCACTATGGGGGAGGGTGGCAGGAGATAACCTGAACCCCCGCCCTCTTCATTCACACCGTGCATGCATGTGCCTGTGTGTGTACTGCTTATTCTCATGCTCATAATAGTTCCGTGAAGCACAGCAGGGGTGCAGCAAAGGGATGGATACCCTGGCAGATTTGGGGTGGGCATCACTGTACAGCGGCCCGGAATTCCTAGCTACAGCTCCGAACCCCAGCCTCCAGCATTGGCCTGTCTTCCTGGTTTGATCGTCACAGAAGGCATCTGAGCACCATACCTATTAGCTTGTGTTGAAGGCGCCCGATGATTACCTGACATTGGCTTTACTGGTTGTCTAAGCATGCAGCAAATGCTAATCCCCATCTTAAAAAGGCTAATGGTTCTGGGTTTATGTGCTGGATATGTAAGTGAAGAAGGCTCTTCTTGGAAAGACAGGCGTGGTAAACAAGGTAGGAAGCAGCTGCTTGAGGGCATGAATAAACTTTTCCTTCCAGGAGCTGAGGCACACTTTCCATGCGTGGTAAGTAAACAGGAGACCGTGGACGCCACGTGAAATGGCACAGCGCCCGTGCAGCTATCAGCCATAATTACATAAGGGAGGTCATGTGATCGTAGAAGGATCCACAGAGCTGTACGGAGCATAGGGTGTACCAGTCCTCAAGGTGGGCAGCAGACGTGCCAGCTGGGTCAATGCTGTTGTATATTTGTTTAAATAAAATATTAAGCTGTAGTAACTGGCAAAACTGTAAGTCGCTTTGGGTAAAATCATTAACTAACCAACTTAATGAGGCTACTGACCCAACAGTACTAGTTTAGGTTAGAGTGCTGTATTGCTTACTGGAAACTATTGCTAACCAGCATATAAATTATAATTACTTAAATCATAACGCATGCATGAAGATATAATTTCTTTATTTAAGGGGCAAAGCCTTAATTGCCGCACCTGGTGTTTGTGAGTTGTGCTAGTATTAACTATTTTTTTTTTCATTTATGACTGAAACAGTTAAAAAATTATGTTTGAGTTAAAAGTGAATTCCACCACTTCTTCCCCGTGGCCCGTGATAGCTTCGGAAATATTTCCAGTATGCCCTGACATGATAAACAGTACATAGCACCTTTGCTGTAAGAGTGAGGGGGAATCTCTGTTGTCATGCTGTTTATACTCTCTGAACATCAGGAGCTCAAGGACATAAAACAGAGGAACATTTTTTCCCAGTGAGTGTCTTAGGCTGGCTGCAGAAAGCTTTCTCACTCCGGCAGATTCTGATAATAAAGTAACAGCTTGTTTCTTATCCCTGAATTAGGTAAAAGTGAATAACCCTGGATTTCTACATGAACACTGATTATATCCCTCTGTCCCTCTGCTACTGTACTGCTGGTTCAGTGGGTTGAACCAAACTTCACCTCTAGACCAGGCAAAGGACAAGGCTGATTTATGAAGCTGGGATCCATGGTACAGGCTGTCCTGCACCTCTATTGGTTTTTCCCACCACTTACAGGAGGTGCAGTGAGCAGTTTTCTGGCGCAGGGTTGGCCGTCATAACCCCATTAATGCATTGCCACGGTAACGGCCAGATTGACAGGTGCCGAAATTCCTTTCTGGCGTACAATACTGTAGCCCCGTTGCTGGGATACAGCCCTCACAAACAATTTAATAGACAGTGCTGAAGAGTGGGGATTATTTAAAGGGCAGCAGAGCTAAAAAAGGGAAACAAAATGCAGTAGGCGACAGGGAAGGCATACATCAAACTTCATCCTCCATTTCATCTTTTCATGCTGCAGAATGTCAGTAGGGCACATTTAAACCTGCATCCATGATAGCATAATCTGGTTGATGAGCTGGACTCTGTATTGGTTTATCTTTATAAGAAATCCCACAATGAATGCCTAGGCTGCTGTAGAAAAATAAAGTTCTCTTTATTTCGCTTTATTAATGCATCGTCATTTATTTTGAGCTTAGCACGCCCCAGTGGCGTCTGTGAAGCAGCTTTGTGTACAGGGTGGGTGACGGCCAGGTCAAGGGTCCGAGTCGGCACTGTTACTGATCACCTGTTTAAAAGGTCGTGTTCTTCGTCGGTGTTCCTTGGACTTGGTGTTCTGTGGCGTTGCCGGGTGTTGGGAGTGTGGGCTTTGGGTACACAGGGAAGGGGGGGGGCTCCACAGGGGTCAGGGGTCAGTTTTGAGAGCAGTACTTCCAGAAGCAAACTGTCAGAGAAAAGGCCTCAAGTGATGAGTGTCTCTACTGGATCCAAAGACACTCTTAATGAAACCATCAAAACAAATCAAACGTTTCTGCAATGAACCACATCATCTAAAACTCCTAGAAAAACCCACAACTGTCTGAGTAAAAAATTTATCCCCATATATAAACACAAAATTATTCTAATTAATGACTTAAAATGAAAACCAGTTGTATATCAGGCACAATTCAGAAATCCCACAGTGAATTAAGCTCACCTCGTTTATTGGGTTTCTTTCCTGCCTGGGGGGTGGCCTTTTTGTGACCCTTTCCACCTTGCGAGTGACGCTCGTTTACATTGTCACTTTGTTGTGAAGTTGTACTGCAGTCATCCACAGGGGGTGCTGTGGTGGTAGTTCGTCTCATAGCCTCGTCTGAAATTCCCTGCATAAAGATGAGCGTTTCCAGCAAGGCACATCGGGAAGCTTCTCACAAAGTATTCACGAGCAAGATGACTGAGCTGACTGCTGAATGATCTACAATGTAACCCTCTAAGGTCTCTGGATTATCATGGACTCATTCTGAAATTCTCTGACCACGTGACCCTGCCCAGGATAATGAAATGGATTAATGCATTGATGGATGGATGGATGTATTCTCTGAATTATTTCCAGAAACCATATAAATAGTGAGGAGTCTTTCTTATTATTAATAAGAACATCATAGATATGATTACAACTTGCTTGATCCTCATTGGACATAAAGCTATACTGATACTAATGAATAAACACACAGGCACTCACACATACACATACACATACACACACAGACACAGATACACACAAATGCACACACACAAACACAGAGGTACGTATACATATACAGACACACACAGAGACACACACACTTACGCCTTTGCTCTTCTTGCCTGGTCCTCGCACACCTGCTGCAGCACAAATAACAACATGATTTGCCAATTGTAAATCAGCAGGTTACCCAGTAATTTGTGCGTTTGTGTAAATGTGTGTGTCTGTTTGGACGTCTTACCACGTGGTATCAGGGTTATCTTGCTTCTCCGGGTCTTGTTGATGGACTTCTGCAGATCTTCCAGGGAAGCCAGCATCTTTAAGATTCTGTCTCCTCTGGCCACCGCTGGTATGTCTGGACCAGCCTGCACTGGCTCTGGGCTCCCCCCTCCATCTGGAAAGCAGAGCTTAGACATTTCAGCTACAGCCCCCAGAGCAACATCTTCACCTGCTCAGGTCCACCCTATACAGTAGCCTGGAACGTCCATATCTCTGTTTACTGCATTTATTTGTCAAAGATGGATGTGCACTTCATAGAAAAGAATCTCAATTTGAATGCCTTAGACCAAACATCCATGTTCACCCACCCAGAAGCAGAAACATGTTAGTCTAGTGTGAAAACGATTTATTTTTGCAGTTCCTGTAGGCAGAGGGATCTCATCCCTTCAAATACCATCAACTTTCCTCCTCACCGTGTCTCTTTTCTTATTCCTTCTAACACTTGTAGTATCTAACTTAATGTATTTTTGTAAAATGCACACTCTTTTCGCACCTTGTATTAATTTAGTCTTTTTACCTAAACATCAGGTACAGGTTGTGAACTCCAGTGAAAAAGCATTCGTTTCCCACTAAAATTGTCAGGACGTTCTCAGAGAGCTTGGCGTGTTTTGACAGATGATTGCTACCCAGCCTCAAAACCCCTTGCAGTTCCAACAAAAGGAGACTAAACTCAACAACATCAACACACTCAACCCACTGGTCTATGGTCATCGTCCCAATTCCAAGGGACTTTCACTAGACTTCGGTCATCTTGAGATCCCCAAATGAGTTCTCTACTCAATACAGCTTCCTGCAGGTACCCACGCTTACCCCGTCCTGGATAGCTTACCGCCTCTCGTGAGCTCTTTGTCGAGACCGAAAGGAACACCCTTTGCAGTCACTGTCACCATTGTCATCGTCACCAGCACCACTGCAGCACTGATCATGGCTTTGCAGCTCATCACTCTGTCTTCTGATATTTTCTGGTATTTTCCAGAATATTCTGGCGTCGTCTAGAATCTTCCGGTATCCCCCGGTTCTATCTGCTGTGTCGAACGTATTGTGCTCGACAGTTGTCAGTGTCACCTCTGCTGTTCCAGTGACTCTTTCGTCTATGTGGCGATCTAACGCTGGTTGCCAGATTGGGTTTGGAGCACCTCTTTCTGGGAAGGCTTGTCGATGGTGTACGGCTAAGCATTCGCGCCGCGTCTATCCGGCGACGGGGGACGTGTCCTATTTAAACCCCAGCAGCCTGCCGAAGCGCTGTTCCCTGGGCCCGTCCGCGTGACATTTGGGGTCTCGTGTGTTTTTCTTCGTCCCCTCTGCCCCCCCTTGGCGTCAGGGACCCCATTGTGAACGAGGCGTCCTGCGTCAGAGCCCCAGAGCAAATACATTAAGAAGCCGTTATCACTGCTTGCTCAGTTGGAGGGGGGCACCCCAAAGACCATTCCTCTCCCCCTTGTGGGGGTGGGGCAAATTTTACAGTCATTACCCCCCACCCGCCTGATTGGCATATTTTACCATCAGCACCCTTCCCCCACCCTGCTCAGTAAACCTGAACCCCGCTGCCCTGTCATTAGCAGATTATTTACCTTACATCGTTTTGTCCTCCCTTGCGCTTCATTTCTGGCCTAGAGCTCCCACAGAAGCTAATCTGCTGGAGGTCAGAGGTCAGAGGTTAGCGACGACAAGCTCAAACAGTGTAAACAGCCTGCAGCTGCATGTAGATTTCAGCAGGTGGCACTGTGGTTAAGATACTGCTTTTACTACATGCAAACACAGGGGAAAAATTAAAACTGTCAGGATGTAGCTAGGAGGTGACCTGGATGTCTAGAAATTTAACCTAAAATCTAGAAGTTATTCAAAATGACTACCACTAGTAAATATTGACATAAATTGCAGAAATTATTAAAGCTTTATCATTTTGATGCATGTTTTAATAAATAGCTAATGACAAGCGTCGTTTGTCATTAAATACTTATCTTACAATATATGAAGAACACCCTGAAATATCTGCTCTCGTAAAAGCCACTATCTCTGACTCCCAATCCATCAAAGGCATAAACAATGGCCGGAATCCACTTCTGTGTACAAAGATGCACCATGGCAATAGCCCCAGTGACGCCACGGCGATGGCCTCCTTTTATGCATGTGACGGGGCTCCGCCGAATGTTTGCGGTCTGCCCCCCCCCTCCTCTTTGTGTTGGATCACACTGGGAGCAGCTAGCCCCAGGGTTAGTCTGTTTGACCAGCTCTGTGATGTCTGAGGGCGGCCATGACAGGGGCTGGCCTTTGGGGCCTGCCGGGAATGTGATGATGGAGGCTGGTCTTTGGGGCCTACCAGTAATGCAGTGAAGGGGGCTGGCCTTTGAGATCCGCAGGGAATGCGATGGCAGGGACCAGCCTTTGGGGCCCATGGGGAATGTGACAATGGGGGCCGGTTTTTGGGGTCCATGAATGAACCAGTTGCTTAGAATTGGAATGACAGACCTGGGGCCTCATGTATAATGACGTGCGTAGAATTCACACTAAAACATGGCGTACGGACAAAACTAGGAATATGCGTACGCAAGAAAAAATCCAGATGCACAGAACTGTGCGTAAGCACAGATCTACGCACATTCCCCTTATAAATCCCAAATAGCGTGAAATTTTACACACATGAATGAGCCCACAGCCACCCCCGACCCACCCATAATTATGTATATTTGCATATGTAAATTTTAGGACTGTCAAAATTAACGGGTTAACGCGGATTAATCCATCATCATGATTAATCTGATTAAAATTTTTAACGCAG
>JAODJU010000001.1:49786128-49805246 GCA_026776725.1 Gnathonemus echidnorhynchus | reverse complement strand
GGGGGGGTGGGGCATCTGGCAGTGGGGCTGTCAGGGAAGGCAGGCGAGGAGCAGTGGCTTGGCGGGGCGAGGAGTGAGCGGAGAATCTGACAAAGTGCAAGCGGAGAGGACTCCGGGGAGCGAGGTGAGATTGAGGGAATTATGAAGGGGGAGATGGGAAGGCTGTGGAGGGTGCGGATGAAGGGGGAAGCGGGTGGGGGGGGGAGGTCAGGGCTCAGTAAAGAGCGATTTGTTTTCAGTGAAACCTGATCCCCCCCCCTACTTACCACCAGTGCAACCTACAGCGGAATCAATTACCACTTGTCAGGATGAAACTGGAGCCAGAGAAGGCAGAAAGGGCACGACCTGGCAAGGGGAAGGAGTGTGTGTGTGTGTTTGTCATTTTAGGCTCTATTTAAACACAAAGGTGAGAGGGTCAGTGAGAGCATGCGGAAGGGACACGGGGAAGTGAAAGTGAAAGGGAAGAGGCTTCTGCGACAGGCTGTCACTCCTGCCCCGTCGCACTCTGTGGCATGCCAGAGGCCAGTGTGGTTCAGCGGGGTGTGGGAACCTCTAACCACAGCGGTGTGGCCGGGGACGACGCCACGACATGGGCTGGGGGGGCGGGGGGGGGGCGTCCTCCTGTCACAGCCAACTGTATGGCGCCCCCTGCTGGATTGACAGGGAAGAAGGCGTGCACATGCTCCAGGTTCTTGGCATTCAGATACAGATTTTCGGCAATTAAGTGAGCAAAATATGGAATGTACTATGTGTAGAATTACTACTAATTTACAAGTAGTCTTTAATATAAAGACAAAAATTTACTGCATTTATATCGCAATAAACATTTAAATATATGACATTATAAGATTAACAAAAACAACAAACAAACAAACAAATGATGATGATAATAACAATAGTAATAATAATAAGAGTGTCTGCCCTGTGGGGGACTGGCATCCCATCCAGGGTGTACCCCAACCCCGTGCCCTGTGGGGGACTGGCATCCCACCCAGGGTGTACCCCAACCCCGTGCCCTGTGGGGGACTGGCATCCCATCCAGGGTGTACCCCAACCCCGTGCCCTGTGGGGGACTGGCATCCCATCCAGGCTGCACCCCTGCCTTTTCCCCTATGCTGCCTTTGATGCTCCTTTAATTAAATAACTTTAATATGCTGTGCACAACTTTAAAATAATAAACAGTCACCGGGGAAAACATACATTTAAAAATACATGGAACTAAAGTGTATATGAAAAATGTTAAAAGATACCAGAACTGAAACTGTGTTTGTCTGATCGTAAGATGCTCTTATTGCCAAATCGAGGGTAACCAGTGGAAGGGGGGAGGCGGGATTACGAGCCCCGCTTCGGTCGGACCCGGAGATGGGCCACGGGGATATTGGGGAAGACAGTACAAGTGATTGGTTACTATTAGCAGACACTAATGGGTGTGACATCGATAAGGAGGGTAACCGGATAGTGTGCGTTTTAGTGCTAACCGCTGCATTCCCGTCGTGCCATCAATCATTATCGCACTCCGACTGGGTTCCCTCAGTCTGGTTAATTTTTAATCAGCTTTAAAAACGAAGAGGTAGAAATGAGGAGGGGAGGGAAGAGTGGACTTCTTTAATCTTTCTTTACACACACACGCACGCACACACACACACTCACACACACGCACTCACACACACGCACCATAAGTAACCAGTTTTTGCTTTTTTAGATTTTTCATTGCAGTCACAGATTTTTATTTAATTCAGGTTTCCCTTATGAGGACCAGGAAACAGGTATTCATCACGTTGTGGGGACATTGTGTCCCCATAAGGTAAGGTATACCCGCTCACGCACACACACACACACACACACACACACACGCACACTCACAGAGCCACCTCACCGTCGGGCCCCTGAGCAAAGGCCTTCACCTCCAATTGCTCCAGTGACTGGCTGACCCTGCTTTCTCAAAAGTAATGTATGTCGCTTTGGATAAAGGTGTCTGATAAATAAATAAAATGTAAAATGCTTAAAGAATGTTAGCTGCGTTGTACAAAAGCACTAGTTCAGCAGCTGAAACTTACTGTAATGTAACAAGTTAACAACAGGTCATGTGACCGTGAGAAGCCCTGTCACATGACAGCTGTAGTATGAGAGATGAATTTGTCAGGTCTGCTGGGTAATGGCAGATACAGGCTGGTTGGTGAAATGACTGCACCGTCAGTGATGTGTATGACTGCTGTCACGCACGATCACCCACTAGCGGTCACTGGACACGTCAATAAACACACACACATTGTTCCATCTTAATTCAGCCCTGGCCAAATGGATTAACTTTGGTAAAAATCACCTCATTCTCCCAAAAAAGCACCTTGCCTTGTGAACTGATCTACCCTCGCACCCGACTCTGGTGCATCTCAAAGTCATCGGACACCCAAGCCGGCCGCTCCTCCGCAGGCCCTGTAATTAAAGGGTATGTTACCACACATCTCACGGTGTCTGGTGGCAGGACCGGTCACCTGACACCCCGGTTCTGAGACGACAGCACCATGGCCCCCATTAGCAGGTATGAATTATACATTCAGCACAGAACACGGACAAGGGCGGCAGTGGGCCAGGTGGACCAGACCCCAGTGAAAGAAAGTGAGAGAAAAAGAGAGAGTGTCGGGGGTGAGGATACGATGCGAGAGGGAGGACTGTGTCCATCTGCAATGATATCATGGTGATGTGTTTCGCTGCTTTGCCTCGAACCTTCCACAGGAAGTCTCCAAACCTCATCACTCTATGAAGCAGGAAGTCCCGACTGTGCAGAAGACCTCTGTCTTATTTCCCCTGATCGACAGGATCACTTGCCCGCACGTTTGTGACGGAATGGATCGCTCCGCTTAGCCTGGAAATGGCTGCATTTCGCCGACCACAAATGGAGGCCCACAAGCTCGGTTTCTGTTACTGGAAAATGTATCCGGAAATTTCTCAAATAAAAATGAGATACCAAAGATATTGTTGATATTGTAAGTCAGTGGCCACTTTATTAGGTACAGAAGCTTGTGAACGCAAACGGCCTGCTACCCCAAACAGCCAATCATATGGCAGAAACTGAATACAGACAGCATACAATCAGGGCCAAGAGGTTAATTTACAGTGGGGGTAAGCGTTAAAAATGATCAGGATGTTTGCTGTATTTGATTTTAAATATGATATTATTGTTGGTGCCAGGCATGGTGGATCAGAAACAACTAAGAATGGCGTGATTGACAGAAATCAACCAGTAGGGGGCAATGCTGTGGCCAAAAACACCCTGTTAATGACAGAGGAGATTAGCCAGACTCATTATTTACAGGAAGGACACAAGTGCAAAAATAACAGCTTGGTAAAAGAGTGGTGTGCAAAAAAACTTCTCTAAAGGCATAACTCTTCAACCCTCGAGGTGATTCAGGATCCTTCACGCCCGGTGTACCTAATAAAGTGGCCACTGAGTGTGTTATAACCAGATTATATCTGTCGGGGAGGGGCGTCTCCAGAGGAAGCTGTGTCCAGAGGGGGCAATGTAAAACCCTGACAGGCAAGTGAATTATGTCTGTCTGTGGGGGTCACCGACCTTCCTGTCCCTCTCCACTGTGACCCTGTAGGGTCCCGTCCTGTTATCGATGCGGGCCAAGCTGGGACACCGAAGACCTCCCCATCAGTCCACCCCACTCTGAAAGACTCATCTGTTATCCACGCCATAATCATCCGGGAGGGGGTGGGGTCAGAGGTTGTGAGGGTAGCCCTCAGCCAATGGTGTCTTGGGGAAAGCTATTGGGCCCAATCAATGGAGCGTTGGCTGTGGGTCCTTTTCATCCGTGATTACACCGTACCCCCGTCTCTGTGCCCTGGCATGGGTCGAGCGGGAGAAGCCTGTGCTATCGATCCGCTAATACAAGCCGCCATGTGGGGGAGCTGGTGCTGGTGCGGGAATGAAATTATTGGACTCTCATTTCTGGTAGTCAAAACCTTGAGAGAATAAGAAAAAATACAATTATGATGGGGGTGGGGGGGCAGCTCTTTCTGGACTTTTGCTCAGTGAAACCTCATGACCGACATGCCGGAAAAGGCTCTGCAAAGATGTGATATGCGATGCCCACATCCAGGGAACATTCTTACAACGCTGATTTAATGTTGTGACAGTGTCATCATGCTCCTAAAATGCCAGCAGCTACGTAGAAATGAACATCATTCCTAGTCAGACAAATAAGCCTGATGATTCAAAGATTGAAAAGCTGATCACAGGACTATTCCAGGATGCTTTTCCTCTTAAATAAAAAGGTTTCCACCAGAAATTGAAAGCTTTTTTTTTTTTTCAAGGAATGAGGCCAGCAATAATGATATATGATCCGTGTCCTCCGGGACGGACCGCTGCACACTTCATCTCTGTTCTTAGCGTCGCACGTGATCTGCGAGGCAGAGTCAGAATGTTTAATTCTACAGTGTTCAGTTTTCTTTATTTAAATGCAACTTTATTAATAGCATCACTGCTTGACATTTTTTAGTCACATTTATTATATAAGGAGTGTTACTGCAAAATATACTGCTGAAATGGTCAGAAAAAGAAGGAACTTAATGTAAATGGAACTTTGGAAATGTAGTTTTTCAGCAAATGACAGCAGAGAGGCAGGAGAGACTCTCCATCTGGGTAATCAAGTAGTTTCTGGGATTTATGAATGTCTCTAAGGATGGGGGGTGACTATTACAAATGAGCCAGACACCCCTATTGGATATCTGGTCTGCTCAGAAGACCTGCGCTGTCTGCCTGTTTGCCTGCTTGTTTGTCTGTCTGCCTGTCTGTCTGCCTCTCTGTTCTGGCTGCTATCTACCTGTTGGTCTATCTGCCTGTTTGTCTGCCTGCCTGTCTATCTGTGTGCCTGCATGTCTGTCTGCCCATTTGTCTGTCAATCTGTGTGCCTGCCTGTCTGTCTGCCCGTTTGTCTGTCTGTCTGCCCGTTTGTCTGTCTGTTTATCTGTTCCTGCTGCTATCTGCCTATTAGTCTGTCTGCCTGTCCGCTATGTGCTTGTTTGTCTTGTCTCAGTGGAAAATCCCTCGATCCAGGCTGGATAGCGGTAATCAGATTAATCAGCTGTGTCACCCTCATGATTTATCGCCCCATCCGTGCAGCAGGAGAAGAATAAGATCGCGAAAGGATCGGTTTCCGCAAACAGTAAGTGCAGGAGAAGCATTGAGAAGCATTGAGAAGCATTGCCATGCTGCAGTAGATAGTAAGCAAATGAACTGCATCAGAAAACGCAAGGCCAGACGTCAGGCAAATTTTAACAACCGATGATCGTTCATTCATTCAGTTTTTCACCATCATTTTCCATGGCGCAGAAAGGTCTGACACTGAGCTGAAGGACAGCAACTAAGCAAAGTCAGAGCTCACAAACACTCAGTGCTAACATACTAACAGTAGCAGGACTCGCTGGTTATGCCTGGCACTTGATATTATTGTAGTCTGCGGCTTAGAGAGAAAGTTTGCAGATTCTTTGGCACCCCCCCCCACAGTCATATTTGTTTTCGCAGTTTTTATTGTCATATTTGTGTGGAGTTTTGCCGGGTGCTACGGTAACATCGGGCTAAGTGCTAATAGGGCATCTCTCAGGAGACCTTAAAACCATTCTTTCAAAATAAATAGAGGCCCAGCACTATTGCAGTCAGAACAACAGGCTAAGAACATAGCTAATGAATCCTCTGGGGGTACACAGTGAAGGCCCAGGGCGTGGGGGAAGGGGGGCAGACGGCCTGTGACAGGTAAACACAACCTCCCAGTGGCCCGGCCCTGTCCAGGAAGCAGCAGGGTGAAACCAGGAGGCGCGGAGTTAACAAGACCGCAGCCGTCTCTGCGTGGCCCTGCTCCTCGTCTCTCCGGGCTGTGGGTCGAGCTCCTCCTCTATCTTATGGGCTTTGCCACATATTCAAAGCAATCCATGGCACCTCTTAGGAATCTCTGACGACGTGGTGCTTAATCTAGATTTCTGTATGGTGTTCAGCTCAGTTAGGTTAAAGGTGGCAAGTCAAGCCAAATAGACAATTAAAGCTTTACTGCCATATCAGACACGTACAGTACACAGTGAAGCACAGTAACTTTCCTTATGGACTCACGATGCAGCAATCATGATAGGGCAGACATAGTGCTATAGACAGAGTTTTTGGAATAATTTGCATTGTGTATCCTATACAACTAACCATAATTTAAGAGGAGGGGAGACAGGGGAAAGATTACTATCCGTCTACGTAACATAACAATGTAATGTAATATAATGTAACGCAATGTGATGTAACATAATGTGACACGATGTAACGTAATGTAACGTGATGTGATGTAACGTGAAGTAACAATACGTAACACAACACAACATATATATTTCACATTAGACAAACAATTGCCACATACACTATATAACACTGGGTACTTTCCATGCAAGCGGCAGGGCAGCAGACGTAACCAGCCAAGGAAGTGAATTTCTTCATTTCAGAGTGACATCTTCAGCCGTAAGTTAACGTTACTTTAACGTTAGTTTAAATGCACAACGAGCTGCTGCTGGCCACTGGGCCAGATGGCAGGTATCTCGCCCATTCTGTTGTGTGGTTTCTCTGAAACACTTATGATTATCGATCACCTTCTTGTGTATCACCATGCCTCCTGTATCTCCTATCAAGCCGTAGGCATAACCCGTCAGATTTATCCCAACCGAAAAAAAGTTCAAAAGTAGGTGAAGAAGCAATCTTGCTGGCTCTTCGTCTCGCTCGTAAATGACCTTACCGCACATTCCTGTCCGCCCGTACTTTTGTGTCGGAGGGAAGAAACTTAGATCGGCAATTAGCATGAATTATTTAGTCTCCCGGACATGAATAATTAATTAATTAGAGGGATGTCCGCTGCTGTTTCGGACAGAGGCAAGGCTGCTTGGTGTGGCGACACACGTGGGGAAGGCTGATGAGTACCAACAAATGGCAAGCCGGTGTGAGGATGAGTGTTAAAGAGAGGAATCCATTTTTATTCCATCCTTCTTACCATTTGTTTTTTAAGGTATATTTCTGTATGTGATATACAAAATCAAAATAAAATAACAAAGGGCCAATAGGTGGAAGAAATTCTGTGCAGGCACAAGTCAGGGCAGCTTCAGACCCCCAACCTTGGGGACCCGAAGCTGTGAGGCCACCATATGCCCCAATATGCATATATTTAGCAACAATCAGCAAAAATTTACAATGCGGTAGTTAATGAGTAATACGAGGTCATGAAATATAAACATGATAAAACGTTAATGACAATGTTATTCAGACTGCAGAATATATTTTATGCTCAAATGTACATTGCAGCCTCAGTCTGTTACTCTTTGTGTCATTCCTACGCTCCCCCTGGTGTCATTACTTCTGTAATTGTTTTCCGTATGCAGTCGTGTGACTACAGGTCTTTTTAATTAATTAACATTCATAGCGACGCTGTGGGGAGTGTCTCAGACTCCCTCTCACTCTCACACATCCTCCTCCGTTCATCACAGAGCTCGGAGTCTGTATATCAGGTTCCTAAAACACAGATTGCTAATTGCCTGGTAATCACAGTGATTTGCCAATACTGTTAATTTCGCAGGATTGTTACAAGTCTCTCTGTCTGGATGCTAGAGACTTTGATGTTATTGGATTCAGCTCAAGTGGCATTTCTGCCATCGCTTTCTCCTACAGCTGAGGTTCTCTGTGAGCCTCCCTGCCTGTCTGCCATCACCTCCCCCTACAGCTGAGGTTCTCTGTGAGCCTCCCTGCCTGTCTGCCATCACCTCCCCCTACAGCTGAGGTTCTCTGTCTGTTTTTTGAGGTGTTGGTGTTGCAGTCCAACTTGTGACCTCTGTAAATAAACTGCTTGTTCTTGCTCTCTTTGCAATCTCCACATGTTGTCAGGTAAGAACAGGCCACGAGAATGTCCAGTTGAAATTGATTTATGCATACACCTCCATGCCACTGATTCAGACTTATAATCAAGTACTACAAGTTTTTTACAATTGTTTGGGGTTTGGAATCATTCATGTATGAACTTTGGATTTATGAGTGAATGCTGATTACAGTCCAGGAAGAAGTTTGTCTCTGTTTACTCTGAAACTGCTGACACAGCAACTAATGCATATAAGAACTGTGGATGGCATGAGTCATCTCCTTATAGGCTAATATAGCTGACAGACAGATGAGAGAGAATGGTGATTGGATATTGGACATTAACTAAAAGTTGGCATTAGTCCAGGGGGTTTCCAGTAGTGGTGAATAAAGTGCTGAGGGCACCCATAAATTAAAAAGCTGAAATCTAGAAATAAATGGCTGATCTTTATACCATGGCTTTCATAAATGATATTTTTTGTTGGTCCGGAGATGTCACATGGGTATTGATTATCACAGGTAGTTCCGGCAGCCTAATAACAGTTCTGTATGAATAAATTATTATTAAATGTTTTAGCAAACATTTTAATATAAAAACCTGTGTGACTTTTTATTCATAAATAAGCGGTCATTCTTATTAGCATAATTTTCCTTGGTTTTCACCTCAAAACACAAGTGCCTGTCTGTTAATGGTTTCTATGGCAACTTAACGAACTTCCAGTGAGTAGCCTGACCAGACATTCCATCTTCATTGGGGCCATATTTTTAAGAGCACATTGGAACATTATTAAATGCTACCTGAAATCATTTTCTTCTGAAAAATGTACCATCACCAGTGTATTCTATAATTACGTTTTGTTCATTAGTCGTGTTATAAGCGGGATAAACCACTTCAGGGTGTCTGACTCATTAGCAATCTGCTTTTTGCCACATTACACCAATTTGTCATTGATTATTTGAATATAACCACACAACTCATCATGGTTTATCCTTTAATAAAGACACTGTAAGTCTGTCAGCCTGTCTGCCATCACCTTCTCCTACAGCTGAGGTTCCCTGTCAGCCTCCCTGTCTGTCTGCCATCACCTTCTCCTACAGCTGAGGTTCCCTGTCAGCCTCCCTGTCTGTCTGCCATCACCTTCTCCTACCGCTGAGGTTCCCTGTCAGCCTCCCTGTCTGTCTGCCATCACCTTCTCCTACCGCTGAGGTTCCCTGTCAGCCTCCCTGTCTGTCTGCCATCACCTTCTCTTACTGCTGAGGTTCCCTATGAGCCTCCCCGTCTGTCCGCCATCACCTTCTCCTACAGCCGAGGTTCCCTGTGTATCCATCTCCCATCACCATCTCATACGTGACAGTCGCCAAAAACCTGATCTCTCTCCTGGCTCTAACTGTTAAAGGTAATATAAATTTGTCTAGCTTGTCAGGTGGATTCAATCTCAAGTTCTATTGTAAAATTAAGATCTTCAGCCTAGAACATCTCAACGTAGATGCTTTGTCTGGCTCATCTGGAGCCCTCTGCTGGATTCATTTTGGGAGTTTTTCTGTTCACCCAGGATCATGTCTGTCTATATGCTCTCCTGCTCTGATGTAAGAATTTTTACCGCCTTGGGTAACTTGAGAATACTCCATCCCCAAGGTCTCAAATCTATATGCTTCCTATTGTCATTTTTTCTGTCCCCTTCTATCTATCCTGTAGCCTCTTTGCACATGTATGAGTTAAGTACCAATTTAATGATACATTTATGACTCAGTTGTGAACAAGTTCACTTGGATGCAGAACACAAGCTAACCAGGAGACTCCTTTTATTGGCCCACACTAACATTGCTTTTGTGTTAAGAACACCTTGTAGCTGGAGCATAATCTGCAATGTGCAGACTGCCGTGAATCTGTTTGGGCTGGATCCAGACCGATCTGAATTCAGTGAGTTGCAGGCGCTGAATGTTCTAGAACTTCAGGTCATTCTTATCGGTGCAGCAGAGCTGGCAATTAAAGGCAGCGGGGAGGAAGTCAGTTCTGTGGCTGTCATTGTTGAAGACTGCGACGCCCCCCTCTCCTGCGCCCGCAAAATCCCACTCCCTGCGATTGCCACAGCTGCCCCTGCCAATGCGCAGCCTTAATAGGGTCCAGCACCCGGGACCTGCGAGCAGTAATTGCGTTTGAAATCAATCAATCATCCTGGCTATTGACCCCTGATTGGATTTGGAAAACATGTCAGGGCGGGTTTGATTTTAGCTCTCCTCCAATGAAGCTAGATGTGAGCCTTTATTGCTTGGGACGGCCAGGACAGGCCTGCGCTCATCTGACGTGATGCCAGGAAAGATAGATATGTACAGTGGTTTCTGCAGCCATCTATCAGTGTTACAGTCGGATATTTTATCCTTCAAAAATACATCTGATGGATTCGAAGGTCTGGCCACCGCCATGACTTTTTTTTCAGTGCTGTCGCAATCTCTGAATATCTTGGCTGTCATTTCAAAACAGAAAACCCTTTATATTAATTTTGATCCATTTAAAAGTAAAATAAGTCTGAAGCACTACCACTAAAAGGTATTAGTTACTACAACTTTTTAAAAAATGAAAATAAAAACAACAAAGATTTTTTTAAAAAATGCAAGCAACAGGTTGTCGCAATATGTTTAAGTCTGGGACGGCCCGTCCTGCAGTCTGATCACAGGCACCAATGCATTGATGCTCCATATCAGTATGGCACAGGATCCATAACTTGGCTCAGGAGTAAGTTGCATTTTTTGCTAATTAGTCCTGCTGGTACCGTGTAAAAAAAATCTACAGCAGGAAATGCGGCTAAAATGCAGGGGTGTGTGCCTTTTTGCGTCTGTGGAATAATGGGGCAGCACCCGTCTCACTTCAATCATAAAAGTGTGATTAATTTCCCCATTTGAAGCTCCTGAAGGATGACAGAGTCTCCCGCAAACACTGGGTGATGAATGAATGGTCGTACTGCGCCGAGAATAGGCGCATCAATTACTGCACGTGTGCTACAATCATCTTAAAGCGGCTTGTCCAAATTGGGGTGGTGCAGCAGCTCCGAGCACCTCCCCCCCTGCCCTAGCTAGGGAAAAAGGGATAGGATGGAGCTATGAGTGAAGAAAATGAAAAGCTAAGGAGGCAAGAAAAGAAAGCTGAAGGGGATGAGGAAGAAGACAGCAAAGACAGAATGGGTTTTGGAGAAATGCGAGGTGAACACTTAGCTTTCGGTGACTTGGTGCAATACTGTTGGGTCCTAAAGACCTCAAACCCATCTCCTGCCAAGACCCCTGTGTCTCAATCACCTCCATTACAGCACGGTGTTATCCATGTACATTCAAACAGTTTTGACACCCAGTGACTAACCGATGCTGTAGATAATATCATAAAGATAGGCTCAATACTAATCGTGTTGGACTAACTCGTTTAGACTGACCGTACATATTTCTTATGTGTAACATGAAGCGCTGGAAAAATGAAATCGATAGAAATGTTTCTTGTTAATGAAGATGTACCGGGCCAGCGTTCGCCGCCTGACCGTCAGCCGCAGGACGCCATCGAGGCCTTAATAAATCTCTCCCCACTGCTGCGGTTTGCCAGCGAACCATACCCCCCAAATCAGTGTGTGAGTGGGCGTGTGCGTGCATGTGTGGCTGTGTGACTCGTGGGGTTTGACATTGCAAACCTCAAATTTAAGTTAAGAAACCGAAAAAGAGGAATTTAACCAATAACGGCCAAAGTTTCCCCTCTGTTCCTGTTTCCTCTTTTGACCTGCTTTCTGGAGGAAATTACATTTTTGTCGTTGGTTGGGGAACATACCTTTTAACTCATTAAAAATATGTTGCTGTTATGGCCAGCGCATTGAGTAACAATGTTGTAATAGGTTCAAATCCCATCTCTGCTTGGTGTGTGTGTCTCTGTGTGTGTGTGTGTGTGGTGTTTGGCTTGAATGTGGTGTCTGTGTGGGGTAGGTTTCTGCTGGGTAATCTGGTCTCCTCTCCTACTCATATACGTATATGCCTCAGCAGGTTATGATGTTGTGCCTGTGAACAGAAGGTCACTAGTTCAGATCCCAGGGTCGGCCAAGTGTTTTTACCATTAGGCCCCTAAGCAAGACTCTTAACCTCTCAATTGATCCAGGGCCTGAGTGATCCTACCTTCTCAAAAATGTGCACTTTGGATAGAAGCATCTGCTAAATAAAGTGTAAAGTTGGATGAAATGGCTTCTACAAATTGCCTGTTATGTGTGTGCCCTGTGACTGACTGGTATCTAAAGATGCTCCCCTGTATCCTGTGCTACCTGGGATATACTCTACACCCTGTGGCAGGAAGATGGATGGATGTGGTCAAATTATTTGACTGTTGTAGGTGCATGTTGCTGAGAGAATCAGTAAAGCCTTGCTGAAAATTTAAGGTTGTAAGATCAACTGAAATTCAAGATGAAAGAATCAGCCACAAACAGATCAAATAGCTTATGGGTGTCTATGTGTGGTGAGTATTGTGGTGAAACTAACTATGCAGTGCAGCTTGTTAGTGGATTTGTCAGCACTGTGGTTTCTACTCGCCTCAAAGTGGTTTGCCAGAGCTGAAATGAAGGAGTTTGTTGAGGTACGAAGAGTTGGAGTTGGGTATTTTTTGCAGCTGTGGTGTGCTTGGTATGAGGTAGCCATGTTTCTTGGGGGTTTCTGCATGGATGAATGGTTGAGTTATACAACGATTGCATGGTGTTGTATGTTTGGTCTGATGACATGCTATGTATGATGACATGGAAGTATAGACACGTTCGCCAAGGCCTGTGATGGATGGACGTGTCTGGAAAGCTTCCCTGAAAATCGTCTGGTTATCCTCTCCTTGCTGGGCTACTGTTTCCACTATTGATTGGATCAAAACCTTCACCAGTGATCCCCAGTCTGAAAAGCAATATGGGAGAGAGAATTACAGGCCGGACAGAGGAGCACTTGACAGGAGCGACTGGAAGTGTCGTTGACGAATATGAAAGAATGACCACGTGTGACGGACGGGGGATCAGAAGAGGCTACGCTAACGAGGAATCATACATAATCGTGCAACCCTGTGTGACCTGGCTCACCCTGGTCACACTCAGCTCCCCAAACTGAGGTCCGGCTGAAAAAATAACAGCATCAGGACAGTGACCAGCTGGTTTAGGAATAGTGTCTACCCTTTGAAATCCAGCAACCCAAACACAGAGATGACACTGCAACTCCAAAAATGATCGGTACGCTTTACTTGGCAAAGTGATGAAAGTCCAACCTCTAAAAATACTCAATACATTATACTAGACAGAGAGATGAGACTCCAGCCTCCAAAAATACTCCGTACACTTTACTGGAGAGTGACACTGTGCACATTGCACTTTGGCATATTTCCTATTTCAGCCATTTCTTTCATTTATTTTATATGTATTTAATTTATTTCTACTTTTTTCAGCCCTATCTTCCATTAGTTTCATATGAATTCCTTAAATACTATAAGTACCTCTGAAGCTCTTTGTTATATGTCTACTGTGATGTTTTGCGAGTGCCTTTGTGTTGTTTTGTGCTGTCTCATCCTGTCACATGTCAAATGGAGTTAGAATTCCCATATACTGAAGTACCAAAGGCAAATAAATAATTTCGAATCTTGAGGAAGGTGAGGGTGGGAGGATGAAGGTCCAAGCGAAAACCTCGGAGAAGAAAAGCAGAAGGTCACCATGAGGTGTTAGACGAGAACATGAAATGCCTAAGAAGGAGAAGGTAAAGGTGAACTGAGACAGATTAAGAAACGACGTGAGCTGGAAGGAGAAAGACAGAGATGGAGAGACAGGAAGGAGGTGTGGTGAAGCACCATGGTCCAGTGATAAAGTGAGACTGGTCACCCCTCCCCACACCCCCCCGGAGCTCCATGCGCATAGATCACTAGCCCCCGTCGCCATGGCAGACAACATTGATTGTCCGTCACCGTGATCATATTACAGCCTTATGAGATTAGATTTGCATTTTTAATTTCGCTCTTGAAAAAAATAAAAATTTGGAATAAATGAAATGAATATCAGATTGACTGGGAGATGATATGAGAGGAGGTTCTGAGAATATAAAAATGATACAAATATATAAATGAATATGAGAAGACAAGTTAAGGATGGGGTGGGCCTGAGCACCCTGGGGATCCTGTAGGATTCTTGCAGAATGTAAAATAAGCACAAAGCAGCATCAGACACGATCAGCGGAACTTCATGAGGACTCTCTCCACTCACTCCGAGAGTAATACAAGCCAAAGTGGAATAATTACAAAACTTAATTTTAACGACTAGATCCCATTTAAATGTCTTTGCTTCTTGAATGACAGCCACTGTTATTTGAAGAGCTCAGTATCCATTGGTTATACCCAAAATCTCCATCCATTTTCCAAACCGCTTATCCTTCTGGGTCGTGGGGGGTCCAGAGCCTATCCTGGAAACTATGGGCAGGGAACAACCCAGGACAGGGGGCCAGCCCATTGCAGGGCAGACAGACAGACACACACACACACACAATTTAGTAACTCCAATTAGCCTCAGCATGTCTTTGGACTGTGGGGGGAAGCCGGAGTACCTGGAGAAAACCCCACAACAATATGGGGAGAACATGCAAACTCCACACACATGTAACCCAGGCAGAGACTCGAACCCAGGTCCCAGAGGTGTGAGGCAACAGTGCTAACCACCACGCTGCCCCCCAAAACTTTTAACTGAAAATATTGTAAAAATTCGGTAAAGAAATACAATTTTTTGAGTAAGATCCCTTAAAACTCCCCAGGTGAGACTTTAATATTTACATTGATATTTAAAATTAAGTATTAAAATACAGGTTGCCGTCAAATTACGACCTAAGCAACTAACAACTTACGATATGATTTTATTATACAATATACTTTACATATGATGATTTTTGCATTTAAAATAAAGGGCCGACTTATGACCAAATCAACTTGGAACAGGTCAGTTGGACCCGATAACGGTCAAGTTGACGACGACCTGTAATGGATTTCTTGAATTAAAAAAAATTACAAATTATTTTCCAATCTGCTTTATCATTTGAAAAATGACATTGAAATCCATTCAAATGTGCATATTTAAAGTTGAAAGAGAAATAGGAAAAGCCTGATGTGGATGTGAGCCATGTCACAGCGCTACGGCTGTTATGGATGGGGTCATGCATCATGGCATTGAGGCTCCATCGAGTCTAAGGCTCAGGCATGTTGAATGGCCCATTACCTTTACATCTATCATGGTGTCTTGCTCATTTAGGGGGCATCTTATACAGTGATGATATTGGCATGCAGTCAAGCAGCAGTTCCGAAGACTACAGGTCTGCAGCCGGTGTTTCGTTTCAGTACGTTCTTATCTGAAGGCTGATATTTGAAGCTGAATAAAGATCTTTGGTTCTGTATTCTGGTTACCCAGCGTTCGTCTGATAAGGGCGGACCCAAGTAAACAGAACAAACAAAATAAATTTGGAGGAAGTGAAGGAGACCTGACCTGAACAGTGGGAGTCATGAGCAAAACATCTACAGTATCCCTGCTTCCGTTACTGTAATATAGCCGAACAAATGTCCCTCCGATGTCTTCTCAGATGAATCGACCCACTTAAATTGACTGATTGCTTCATGCACGTGGGCACTGGACGCCCTGGACCTTCAGACATGGAGGTAAGGAGTGGGGTTTACAGAGAGTCCTATGGGTCCTGGTGACTCCCACTTGACAACAAACCAGGACCACAAAGGTCTCAAAATTATCCATGAATGGAAACAGCTACTCTTGGGTACCATTTCTCGACAGTCTCGCTCCATTGATCTCTGCCATGTCCCACTACCTTCATCTGCAGTCCTCATGAGAATTTGTAAAGTACCTCATTGTTACTGTGGACTAGTCGCCAAATGAGGCTCAGCATCGGACCCTTTGGTCACCTGACAGCATGCCGACGCGAGACCCGCTGTGGAGCCAGCTGGCAGGTCCGAGGACCGGGAAACATGGGCTCCGTTTTGCGAGCCTATTGATCAGGCTTGAAAGAGGAGCCGCCTCCTCTGTCCCAATGACAAGATGGGCTGCGGCTGACAGAGCTGCTCCAATTGGTAATCAATAGCACCCGGTACCTGACCTCAATCCGGCCTGGTACATGGGGACCCAAGGCCTTCCTCTCTTGACCACACCCTTTGGTACATATGCCCTCTACTCTACTGACCCCTACGTCAAAACCCACAACTACAAAGTCCTACCACAACCCTTGAATCCCCAAGATAATCATTGGCTTTAAACTATGTTTACTTACCTATGGGACGAATTCCTTTTCTTGGGCCGAGAACTGATTTTTACAGACAATCAATCAACAAGATGCTTGAATGAAAAAATATAGAATTATGATAAACACAAGGTTTTGATTCACCAATGGCCAAATAGATAAAATATTAACTTGCTCAGTAATTAACAGAAAATTTGCCTGTGAATTTATCTCACCTTTGGATACAAAATGTATTGAACAGTCCCCATTTGATTGAACCATCTCCCCTAGACCATGCTCACATACGCTCTTGCACACTTATGCACTCCCACTCATACGCCGTCACTTGGAAAGTGCGACAGCCTTCTCCCAAGTTCCCCGCTCTTCCTTAATTCCTAATCTGTTATTGCCCTGACACCCCCATTAAGTCATAAATCCAATATAGAGGAGCTGGACAGTATTAGCAGGGAGGGAGGGGGTTGTGGTTGAGCCACAGTGGGGATGGGCAGGGGGCAGGAGAGGCGTGTGGGTGTCTGGTGGATAAATCACCCCTCCGGCTGTCACTCCACCCGCTTGTTTTCACATCCATCTCCCGCTCAGAGAATCTGCAGGCACTGCTGTTTCAGACTTGCGATGCTCCTATTGAATCAGGGATCAATGGTGGGCTCTGGTCAGTGGGCTGAGGTCTCCACACTCTCCTGTGAGACCCCCCCCTCCCCCCATGAGGCATTGGTGACCCCTCATCATATACAGTCCATCCCATAGGTTCCAGGCCCGTATATAACTTGTGCAAAAGAATGAGAGCATGTTCTATTCCTAAGCTTCCTTGACTGACAGCTTGGACAAGAGAACTGAGAACATCCTGAAGTTACATTTTTTTTTTTGCAGTAAAGTGCATTTATCCATTCTCTTTCCAGAAAGTGCTTATCTGGTCAGGATCACAGTGAGCTGGAATTTGTCCCAGGAAATAGGTTAGGCATACCCAGCACACGGTGCACACACACACACACACACATACACACACACACAAACACACTCAGCGGTTCCAAGACACCAGGTTCCTCTAATGGGTGAATCAGATAACAGGAAGGTGGGGGAGCCCCTGAGACAAATATAGAGACCTTTCGGATTTATGTGAAAACGGGCAAGTCATTATACTATTTTTCATCAGAAATCTGCATTGTTGCCAGCAGAATGTGGCTCAATGTTGGGCCCCTGACCAAGGCCCTTAACCCTGATTGCTCTATGCTGTCTGACACTGCTTTCTGAATTATGTTTGGATAAACAATTAATTAAATTAATTTCCAGCTGGCTTCAAAAACTGAACCGGGACCCCAAACACACTCAAAGTTGCACCAGGAAGCAGCACATTTAAAGCTATGGGCCTTTACCTCGAAGGTGATTGGCTCTTTTTCTGGCTGGGGCCCAACTGCTGTACTCTTGAGTGGGACATTTGGCCTAAATCATTTTATTAAGAGATCTGCTGCTGTAAAATCATAAGCTGCTCCAGGGCGAAAAATAACATCCCAAAAACAGCTAAATGAAAATGTGGGAATGATCTGCAACATGACATTCCTGTTGTGGTGGGATACATGGAATTTTATGCTGCTCTCTCCTTCCTTAAGATTCCCACACAATTAAATTTGCTGGATTTCTGTATCCCAAACAAAATATTAGCCATACTGAATGAAGGCGGCTCCTTATGATCTCTCGCCCTATAGCGCAAATCGATGACACGCCTCATCCATCAACTCTTCCTTCACACGTGCCCCCTGTAATTGCCTGTCCAGATTGCTTGCAATTGCCCTCTGATAGTGTTTGTGTGTTTCTCCCATGGCTGCGGTATTCTCATGTTTCCTTAATGGTTCCCAAGATGCATTGTGGCTGCAGGGGCAAATGAGACAGATGAAACAATGTGGGTGGGGGCCTGAGCAGGGGAGGGGGCTCGTAGCTGTGGTCAGGCAGGTTCAAAGGCTTTTATACAGTGTAGAAAATCCATTTGAGTAACATTATCATAATGAGCCCTGTTACTGTTGCTTTTCTTGTGGTAGATGAATATTTACTTCCGCCCTTCTGAGGCCAAGATGCTAACCGCTAGCCCATGTTGTGGCCTAGCTCTGGTAAAGGCCTCTCATAAAGTTACATTTTTTTTGCTCATTTATTTCAGTATATATGGTGCAAGCTAGCAGAAGGCAAAGCAACTTGATGGGTGGGGGGTTGGACATTGGCCATGACCAGCAATTGCCAATCACTAGCCCTGGGAATACAGGTAACCTGCTAAGCAAAGTCCAGCTGGTCCTTATTAGCTGAAATAGCTTGTGATGATTTAAGGTCAGCTGGATGGAAAGCGTAGGGCTGTTTTTGAGGAGTTTTGGGAAAACAGGGAAGAGATAAGCTGTGTTCTTTTGTGTTTAAGCATAGTTATTGTCCACAATGTTCACATTTTAGGATGAGACAGGCTTTCCAAACGCTTATGCTGTCAAAGAACTCCCTGTTTGCGTTCTCTTGTACAATCCTGCTCTGGTTATGGAACTGGAAGATCAGTTTTGTGTTGTCCCTTATGTGTTTGTGAATTCAGGGCTAGTGTCATACACAGTGACGCAGAGAACAAATACAGCCAGCTTTACCGAAAGCCACTGTTTTCCCAGCATGCAACTGGGCCACAGGTGACACTTTTTGGTGGCGGTGGAAAACTTTTCCTGCTCATTTAGCCTCTCTGATAATCATACAGAATCAGCATATTAGTCCTCCTCGACGCTTTACTCGATATGTTCGCGGAAACTAATTAAAGAGTGTAAACAACGCTGGGGCCCTGACAGGGAGTAATGGCTTTATAATGATGTCAGTAGCAGTGAATATGCAAAGGGCTCTCGCTTGGCACGGCCTGGATGAGAGATTACAGATTGATTTTTCGGCTGCATTACATATTAATAAAACCAAACCTAGCCGTCCTGTTTGATATGGGAAGGATTGAAAGTGGGGTAGGGTTGACGGGGGTGGGGGT
>JAODJU010000001.1:49743512-49767170 GCA_026776725.1 Gnathonemus echidnorhynchus | reverse complement strand
GCCCCCCCCCACCCCCCGGGCACACGCATGTGCACCCCCAGCCACACATGCACGGACTCATACACTGAAGCACTCCTCAAACCATACCTCCGCTGTAACACCTGCAGCACCCACTAATTCAGCCGGCGGCCCCCATCACCTTCAGCATCCCATGACACCCCCCCCCCCACACCAAACACACACACACCAATTACCTAGACAATAGACAGGGTGGCTGTGCCGAGAGATGCTTATATGTACACTCGCAAATATTGGCCCAGAAATAATAACCCTAAACATTCCCAAATAAGTTAACTCTGTTGACTCTCATTCTTGCCACATTAGGCTCACATGGGTTTTAGCTGAAGTTGCGTGAGATGGATTCGCAATTTAATAGGGGCCCGTAGTCGTGCGGCTTCTGTCTGTGGCTGCCTGCAGCACTCCGATGGCTGGCCAGATGGCGCTAGGGACTCTTTTGCCATGTCCATGTGCTGCAGACCACAGGGAGATATGTAAAGATGATATGTAAATTTTCCCATTTGTTTGGTCAACTTAAACAGACACAGGGCTAACTGTCTAAACCTCGAGAGAGATTTGCATAGTAAGACTGTGTCAGTGACATTGTTTTTTTTTTGCCCTCCCTCTCTTTCTCTCTCTCTTTTATTCAGCACAAACTTGCACCACGACTATTTCCTCGCTAACACTAAGGGCAGGAGAGCAGGTGGGTTGGGAGAGACAAGCCACAATACCAGATTAAAAAAAAAAAAATCCTGCATCAGCGTGTCATGTGACCATGCGTCATCCAATGGGGGAAAGGTTTTTTAGAAAAGGAATAGTTAAATATGCAATTGGGGTTATGAGAAGCTTTCTGTGGGCCACCACACGACCACAAACCAAGGCTACGAGCACTTTTGGCTCTTTGAGTATGGGAAAGGGAACTACCGATGGATAGATAGAAGGAGAGGAGAAAGAAAGAGAGAGACTAAGTGAGAGGAAGGGGGGGGAGCGTGCGTGTCGATTTCAGTGTGAATCACCCGGATTGACGAAACCACAGCGAGTCTTTCAGCTCCAGCTCTCGGCTGCTGTTGCAAGGGTAAGCTCCAGTTAGCCACAGCCTTGGTCTGACCCAGCAGGGGTATCTGCACTGCATTCTGCTCCTAACTGCCGACACCATGCCCCGAACCCAGGGACGGAGCCGACCTCACAGACGCATGGGACCATCGCCACGCTGTGGGTGCCTACGGTGTTTGTGGTGAAAGTGCTAGAGGTGGAGATGGCAAAGATGGGTGCAGTTCCTACTTAGGGATGGCGGGTCATGTGTGTTCTGTGTACTTTGGGTTCCAGCTTTCGCACGTGTTTCCAACGTGTTCTGGGTTTTAGTTCTTACTTGCGTGTGTGTCTGGTTCGCGTACAGATCAATTGACTGTGTTTGATGCTTTTTTGCAGCGCAAGAGAAACTTGAGGAACATCTGGGAGCTGAAGATTGCCATCCTAAGGATAAGGGCTCAATGGCTTCCAACAGTATCTTCGAGCCCTTCTCCACCTACCAGCCATGCTTTGGGAGGGGTGAGTTGTGGAATTGGCTTTCAGGTTTTTTTGGGGGGGTATATAGTTTGCAACTATTGACAATGGTAACACTGGACAGCCATGGATGAATAAACTGATGAGTAAGATCCTCTGATGTCCACAAATGTGCATATTCACCAAAAACGAAATTCGCAGCCGCTGGTTCCAGTGGCTTTAGGGTTTCGAAATCCTGCGGATGGATCTGTCAGTGTGGATGACCGCAGAATTGTCCCACCACTTGAGCGGCAAACCGCCAGCCGCCATGGGGAGTTCCACAGCGTATCCCACAGAGAAAGCTCTCTCAGATATGGACTTGTGTGTCACATATGGTGTTTATGAACAGGAAAAACAAAAGCGTGCAATGGTCTAGTCAAGGCATCACATTCCATATCTTGGTTCTAGGATTAATTGTCTTTGATAAATTTATTTCTTTTAAGGAGAAGCTTTATAAAGTATACTGTAGTTACTCATACATGTTACTGCTGACCCAAGTGTATTTGCTAAACTACTGACAGCTGCAGGTAGGAGCTGATGGTCATTGTAGACTGATGGTCATAGATTGCTTTTTTGCATTGCTTTTAGACAGGGCATCTCGAACTTGGCCACGCATTCTTCTGATCCTTTCTGAGGGGTGTAGCTAAGTCTTTCTTCTTTTTTTGTTTTAGTGGTGGAAGGTTTCTTTTTCAAATCAGAAGTGTGTGTTAAACGGACTTTGTAGTGCATGTTCCGCTTCAGACTTCCTGAGCAGGGAATGCAAAACTGAAACCTTTTGCTGCTGTTCCACAGAAGAGTTTCACTCGACTTTCAGTCCCCAGGTGCCGTCTTGTGATATGAAAATACCAACTGTCTCCTGGTGCATTTGACTGAATTTCACGTCTACGGGCTCTAAGCTTGGCTGAACGAAGGGAGTCTGTGCTCCTTCTTGCCGTTTCGCCCCATCTGAAGCAGCACCTCTCTTTTCCACCCCTTAACACGCAGAGCATCACATCACGCGCGGGTGTATGGTGCCGCCGCAGCTGGGAAACCGGCCTCTCTCATTCCGTCACAAGCGAGGCTCCCGCTGTCACAGAGTGCGACAGACCGATCCTGCCGATTTATAGGATACAGATAAAGTAAAGCGAAATGTGGAGAGATGAAATGTGTCGCGGAAGCCGTGCGAGCAGGATAACTAGATGTGAAACAGCACATAAACCCAGCTGTGGGTGCGGAGAACAGGAACTGTTGGAGATGGTGGGGCAGATATCACCTAAATGATTCTGTCTCCCTTTGAAGCCGCTTCAGTTCAGTTTTCTCAGTGATGGTTCATCCCACTAGGAAATCAGGGAGGCAGTTTATGGGCACTAGTGGAGCACATATCCCAATTAATCACCTGCTCATGCCAGTGCCTAATTTTGAATTTATCAATTGAAACATTGTATCACATTATAGGTGATGTTTGTCATGTCCATGAAGAGATACAGAGCATAGTATTTTCTGCAAGTCAGTAGGACTGTTAGCCTTCAGGTTGTATTTGAGACAGCCACCTGCAGCTGTTTCTTGAAGAGTGTTTGCAAATGTCGTGCCTAGCAGAGAAAGAGCCTCTCTGACATGCCTTCTCAGAAGCTGCATAGCCCTAGATCTGCAGCTTCCTGTCGTGTTTGTGACTTTGGCTGCGAGCGTTGACAGTTAACACAGGAAGTTTATCAGCTCCGGCTGACACGCGCGTGTGAGTGTGCGTGCGTGCCTGGCTGCCTCACTCTGTGTGTGCGTGCGTGTGTGTGTGTTTGTGTGTTTGTGTGTGGGCTTGAGGGGTGCAGTACTGATATGACTTGTGCTACACGCTAAAGGTTACACACAATGAGCATTTTTGCTTCGATAAGTCAACAACTACTTCAAGATTTTGTTATTTTTAGGAGTTACTTTTCCTTTCTAAATTTGTTTCTGTGGTACCTCTGCAGAAAGGTGTTGCTGCTGAGGTTGTATCCAGTTTGCATGCAACCCTGATTTACCCCTTCTCTGAGATGCGCGTTGATGTGCAAGAAACCATCATGAGTCTCCGTTCATAATTATCGAGGCCCTCATTGAATTCACGCTCCAGCTATAGGGTATTTTAAACACACAAATTTCTGCCTAATGTCACTTAAGCTCCTACTGGTCTGCTGCTTAAGTAATGCAGATGGATATTTATATTTATATTTTCTAGAAACCAGGCCAGATATTTCACAGACATTTTTATCTAAGGAGACATAAAATTGAAAAAGCAGGATCAGATGGTTCCAAACAGGACTGAAGATCTTGATACTGGGCTCAGTGGTGACTCAGCCAACCATGGCACTTGAACCAGTAACCTTCCAATCATGGGCGCAGCAGCTTAACCTGCTGAGCTACACACTACCCCCTAGAGTGGGCATGTAAGTGACCTGGAGAACCTGGGTTGATGAACCGGCTTTCTGGGGTGAGAGGGAGGGATGCTAAGCTGGGTCAGGTGATGTTTGTGGTACGGAGGTTTGGCATAGAGCTTGCATTTGTCCTTTGTGCTTACTGTGTGAAAATGAGGGCTCTTGGATGTGAGATGGTGTTTCCCAGATGAGTTTTGGTTTGCACTCCATGTCGCTGCTGAAGTGGTCGAGAAAATTCTGCCCAGACTTGAATCACAGTCTGTCTATCTGGTTAATCTTGAAGAAAGTGCAAAGTTTCATGTCATTTCATGATGCATTGCGTGTAAAGTGCTGTAAGTGTCCAGGGTTCTGCTATGTCATGTGGAGCTTTTACAGTCAGTAGTCATTCAGGTAAAAAATTTCCAAAGTGTTTCAGGGCTGGGTTTGACTGCAGTCATTTTGACCTCATTCAGCTTAAAATCAATTATTGTATGGGCATGATCTGGTTCTTAATGTCCACATGAAAATTAAAAAACCTGTTGGTAAGATATGACTTGGGGAAAAAATGAGCTATGCTTTTTTATAAGTTAAAACCTGGTTTTTACACATCCGGATTGCTTATATATATTTTCAAATAACTTTGGTCTCTAACTTTGGCACAGAGTTTTGAGAAGCTACAGGATGCTTACCTCACACATCTCTACAAACAACTAGCTCACATAGTTCCAGTTAAACATAGCTCTACCCATTGCAGGTGTATTGTGGTTGAGCTTGTATCTGGGGTAAGCTGAAGTGGGGTTTCCTCCAGATTCTCCCATCTTCTCTGAGATCCAAGCTTCCATTTCAGAAATTAACCCAACGCCTTCCTCCACAACTTATCCCACGTTCATCTGAAAGGTGGAAGTGAGTGGGGATTGTTTTTCTGTTCTGGTGCACCAGATATTTGGAGAGATTTATAGTTAGATGTTTTGCGTATGCGAGGAGCCCCCTGAAGCAGGCTGCCCTGGCCTTGTCGCCCCTGTTGATTCTGTTTATCAGCGGTTGCAGGGCTTTTTGGGAGGAAACTTTTGACTGGATTCAGAGAGAGACTCTTTAGAAAAGGTATGATAAATTTCCACTCTATAGTGTGAAGGGCTTGTCAATTCTTCTAAATGTGGTAAGTCACAAAGGAACCCCCCGCCCCCCACGCAACACCCCACCTTGGAGGGACTTGCTGAAAGACCTGACAGGGGTCGATGTACTCACAAGTCCTTCTCTGGACAATCTGAATTGCCCCCACACACCATTACAATTGCACCACCTCCCCTTTTCCAACAGACCGAAGCAAAGCAGGCAGTTGGCTTGCTCAACTGTCATGTTTCGCACCTCGGGGATGGATGCACAGATGCATGATGGGATACAGGGGCACCCCATGGCCACTCTTGTATGATAGCTTCCCCGAGAAGCACAATTGTCAACTGGGGTAGATGGTGCGACAGATCTTGCCCTAGTTTTGATGTGCGGTCATTTTTGGTTTCTGTACTAGTCTGGCATCAGTGTCTCTGGCCCTGAAGTCTAGCGAGGTCAGGAAGGACTGGCGTCATTGAAGGCAGAGTCGCTCGAGCTGCACATTGAGGTCAGGGTGTCTCTGAACACGGACACACGCCCTAGCACCTGTTCCCAAAAAGGCCAGGCCTGTTCCTCTTTCACATACTCCGGGGAAAAAACAAAACAACCTGGAGTATGGCCGAAAGTGAAATTACTGTGTTTTTTTTTTCTTTTAACCCTTTTGTAAATATATTCATAAAGGAGATCATATTCCATAGTCAGGTATAATTGCTATTTGCTTTGTCAGAGACGACATCAGCAGAATCTCTCCTGTGTTTATATGAATGCATTCTGTCTGCATTTAGATGATTAAAAATCTGAAATCTATTAAGGATGCTGAAGGCTGTGGTGATGAGTCGCCCCCCCCCTCCCCCACGCCCCCGTCCCCGTGATTGAAAAGTCGGGGGAGGGGCAAACCTGACCCATACACTGCCAATTAAATCCCAGCTCCCACAATCCCTCTGACCACTTTATGCTGGAATGAAGATGGGGAGGAGGGTCACTGAATGCCTTCACAGAGCAAACAGCCGTCAGGCCTCTAGGGGGCGCTAATTTCCGAGCGATATGAGGTCATAGCTGGGGAGAATTGCAATGAGAGATGCTTCATTCCTCTTGGCTCCCGATATATATCTGTTTCTGTTAATGATCCTCAACCAGTAGCAGCTTCATCCCAGTGCTGATGAACACATTATGCAACATAATTATTGAGGGGGCACCAACATAGCAAGGCAATTTCCCTTTGTCTGGGATGGGGGGGCACCACATGGGCCTTTATTCATATAACACTTTTTCGGCCAGAGTGCACAGACTACTTTGCAAGAAAAACATGCATGCAGAATATAAAATGGTAATAAAGAGAGACATATTACCCTAACCACCTAAATGTCACCTTGGACCACCCGTCGGGGGGTGAAGGGGCTGCATAAAATGCTGGGGCCCCTGAATGTCCCAGAATATCCATGCCCCTTTTGATATCTCTAATCCCGGGCGTGTCACACTTAACACTCTAAATGATGGGATATGCACCACATTTTCCATTTGCCGTTGCCACGCTGAAGTTTAGCCCGTGCGTCAAGCTCGTGGAATCAGCCTTCTTGACACAGCACATGTCAGGCATGGGGAGGTGTGATCGCTTGCTGCTGGTAAAGAGGCCCAGAGGCATTGGGAACCTGCAGCGGGCCCCTGAACTATGTCAATAAAACATATCAGCGTCTGTGTTTTTATAGTTTGTAGTGGAGAAGATGGAAGAACATTGATCGAAAACCTAAGTGATGTTCTCCTCAGGCATACCCTGAGCAGCGTCTGCCCCGTACGTGATTGCTCCAGGAATTTTATTGCATCCTGCAATTTTTTTTTCTTAATACAGAGCACTGATTCAATAATTTTTGAGGTCTAGCCCACAGAAAATCAGATAACAAAAAGTCAACAACTCCTAACAAAACCTGAGATGGAGATTGCTTATCTTCTGTAGCAGCGTCTAAACATCAGAAAATGTTATTGACAAGCTGCAAGTTTCTTTTCAATATTTTGTTTTACCTCTTGTTAAATTGCTATTAGCTTTTCGAAATTACAAATTAAAAATAAAATCACATAAACAACATTTATTTTCGTTGGTTTCAGTCTTTAAGAACCTGGCCTCCACTGAGGATTTGTATATGGCCACAATGTAAATATGCTTTTGGATGCTTTCTTACACCCTGCATCATCAGTTATGTATTATCTTTTACAAGAGATCAGTTGCTTTTATCTGATAATTTTTAGGTTCAGTAATGCTTTCATAACCCTTGTAAATCTTGCAAATATGCTATGGCACAGAATTTCTGTTCAGGATATCTATCTCTTGAAGACATCCTAACCTGATCTATTAAGGAAAGTCTTTGTGCTGCTGCTGGGTTGGATTTATTGTTTTAATCTGCTCCACGTAACTGGTCACATGATACCATGTAATCCTCGATGCCATCAGTCATAAGCAATGCATTTAATCTACATCCAGTCCTTTATAAATTTCTCTGCATCTTCTGAACCGATTTGGCCGCCTCCCTTCCAGGTTTCCGGTAGCAGTTACCGCCCAGGGAAAAGAAAAAAGAAATTTCAGCCTCTTGCGGTGAAGTCATGTGATTCGTTTTCAATCTTATGTGGGAATACTATTGTAGCTGCCTGCTTTAGTGAAGCCACAAAACATCTGAGCTCCATAACGAAGATGCTGTTTTAGTTCCAGGATGTTCCAGTGACTGGATGCCTGTACACTTATATTTTAGGTATTCTTGCAAAAGAAAAAAAAAATTGTTATGCCCCAAGAATATTCTCTAAACCTGAGAAGCCTCCAGAAATCTAGGGAAATTGTATGAATAGGAATGTCCAATTTGTTTTTATTTAGCTGCTTTTATTTCTGAAATGATTTGGATCCTGCTTACAGTGTTTTCTTTCAGTGCCACTTGCACTACAGGTTCTGGGACTCACTGGTCGGGCAGAATAATCCAAGGGCTTTTCATGCTGAAGGGCTGAGGTCTTTGCAGCTTGAGTCGGAGGGGAGCATCTGTCAAATAAACAAATGTCAGTATAAGTGCTCCGCTCCAAAATAAAACTGCCGGTTAGCAGAAACCGCTGCCTGTTTGCCAGGGCTGATAAGAGACAGCAGGGCCCAAAACTCTTCCCCTTCCTGTTGCTGCCCCCCCCCCAGCTCTGTGACAATGGTCGTGTCCCAACGTTTGCTTCGTGAAAATAACCTTAACAAAAATAACCGGTTACGTTTTCTCTAGGCCTCCCGCTCAGCCTGCACATGGCCCTTCCCCCTTCCTTCCTTTCATGAGGGGGTGTATGAGTCAGATAAATTTATGCGGGGGGGCGATGAGCCCCCATGGCCGATTGGACCTGTGACAGTCTAACTGAAATTTGCGGGGGGGGGGGGGGGGGGGGGGGTCTCGAAACAGCGTGGCTTATGAATTTAAACAGAGAAGAGTACAAACTGATTTTGTGGCTGCTAGAACTGTCACAATGTGAAGTCATTTTGCACATAAAGTTACCCCAGTACGTTTTAAATACAGCGCGGGCCCTCCCGTGGAAAGCCGGACCTCACTGACCTCCGGTGTGTGTTCACTGCATGTTTGTGTGCGTTTTTATTGCGGGTAATGTCAGACTTGGCCGCTCCTACTTTGCATGTGGCTTCGGAATTGTGGGTAGAGGGCGAGCCACAGCCACCGCGGTACTGCACCACAGCCTGCCCAATGCCACAGATACCAGCTCGGCGCTGCCACAGCCCTGCCCATTGCCGCGGATGCGTGGTTCTGGCCGCCTCAGCCTTTCCACGCTGGTGCCAACGTTTTGATAACGCTTCAAAGCTGGGGGGGCGGGGTGCAACGAGAACCACGCTGTAGCACGTGGACACGCATTACGAGTGCATGCACCTGTCCACACACCAACCCCAACCCCCAGCCAACGGGTTCACTAGTCTTTTGGGCCCCCAAGGTTATTTGGAAAATTCCCCCTCCCCCTGACACTTCCTGTCCTCGGTGTACGTGCGAAGGGGGAGCTTCCTTTCAGTAAGTCGTTTTGTTTTTTTTTTTTCTCTTTTCTTTCTTCTGTTTGTTCAGTTATTCAGCGCAGCCGGTTGCTGGGGGAGATGTCACAACTCCTTCGTTTAAATAACGCCGGGCTCGAGGCGGCCGCTTCCTTCCTCTGGCCCGCCAGTGCCGGTGCACATGTCTCACCAGTTCGCATTTCAGTCCGCGGGGCGGGAAAAAAAAAACGGGAATGAAAACCGGGAGTCTGATATGCGGTCATTTTTTAAATGCGGCATCTTTGTTGGATACTGGGACAGTTTTGTCTGGGAAGCACCAAAGATGCTGCTAATTAGAGTGTAGCTGAGTGTATGGCCCAGTGCCCCCCATCTACACTGGCAATTCCAGTGTCACTGCTAGATGCATACATGAAAGATTTGGTAACACTTTACTTAAAGAAGTCATGTATAATGCATGACAATGCATTCATAAAGTATGATAAACACGGTTATAACTATTTGTAAAAAGACATAACACATTATACCCATATGTATTATGCATTATGAATGCTCTATGAATGTCTCATCTATAATGCAGTATAGATACCATAATGCAGCAAAAAGTATTCTTAAATCTTATACTGACCATTATAATGAATCATGAAGGTATCTATAGTGTGTTATAGAAGAGAACTTCATAGAGCATTCATAATGCATTATAGACATGGCTATAATGTGTTATGCCTTTTTATAAATACTTATAGTCAGGTTGATAATGCCTTATGAATGCATTATAATGCATTATGAAGGTATCTACAATGCATTATGATGAATTTGTCATCTTCTTGGTTCACAAACCTGGGGATTAAAACAAACTCTCCCATATGCTCTGTCTTAAACAAATACTTAATATTCTTTATATAGGTTGTCGTTGACTTCTGACCTTTGTGACTTACGACTGATCGACTTTATGACCATTCCGTGACCAAAAATATGTGGTCATGACAATGCTGCGTGTGCCAGCGTGTGTTGACAGTTTCCAGCCCAACTGCCTACAGCAATGAACTAAGAAAATGACATCATTTTATTATATAGTATGCTATACATATGACAATTTTTGCATTTAAAGGGCCGACTTGTGACAAAATGGACTTACTACTGGTCAGCTGGGACTGATCCCGGTCATAAGTTGATGACGACCTGTATTGTTATTGACCCTTTTCCTCCATTTGTTGCCCTTCACATTTAACTGTGAATATTAAAATGATAAAAATACAATCAATTAGTTATTAATATTGTAATGACTGGAGGAAATTCTTTCTGATTTATTGTCACAATGTGGCTGTTATAATCCTAATTTTCCGCATTGCATTTGAGCGACTCTAGTTTACTCTAACTAACTGGTCGGTCTTCAGCAACTTCTAATGATTTATTACTTCTTTTTTGATTATTTAATAATATTTCCATAGACAAGTAATACGCGGTAATATGCCCTGAAATAAAAGAATGAAGTTGTTCCCGATCACACCTTTATTTAGAAAAAAACAGCACATTTTATATAGGCTAAAACTCAGCATTTCCATTTTACATTCAAAATAGTTCAATTAATCAAATTTAAACAATTACTGTGCAAAAACTGCTAAAAGAAGTGGTACCTTATTTAGCTACCAAGTTTGTCGATGCCATTACTACATCACTATGACTAGCATGCATATCCGTGAGCAGTATTTTGGGTTCATAAGTGCATTAAATTAGGCCCTCAAAATAACAAGTTTAAATACTGAAATACATGATCTGAGACTCACCACAGATTGGGTTAGTAGGGGAAGATAGGATAGGGCTCAAATGTGCAATAAATAGAAATAGCAATAAATGAATAGCAATTATGTACTTAATCATTTTATGAATAGTCATTTAAGTGTAAAGTGTAAAAGAAACCATTTGAAAGTTTGTAGTACCTCTACAACCCGACCCCCTGTCATCAACCACGACAATGTCTCACTATAGCCATCCTCATATACCAATTAGGTAGACATTGCCCAGCCCTAGTGCCCATCTGATGCACTGGTACTGCCCAGGGAATCCCCTACTTCGTGCTGCCAGCAAGAATCTCCAGACTCAGTGCACTGATAAATAGATGTACCTAACTCATTGTACATCAGAGTGCTTTTTTTTAGGTAGTCTTGCGCTCCTTTGAGGCATACATAGTTTGAGAGCAAAACTGGGGGTCGGAGTGCAGGATCAGTCATTTATTTGGTATACTGGGAGCATTTTGGGCCGCGCTCAAACCCACTAAACCACCTCCTGAAGTCGTATTACAAAAAAATAAAGTTCAGTTTAGATTCTGGTATCTAAACCAGGCAAAGGAGGTGGTACCTTCATGCTATGACGGCTGGTTAAAATCAGCGCAGAGCTGTGCAAGTCCCTCGTGACTCAGCTGGTGATACACGCAAGCATGCATGAGGTGCCTGAGCGTGAGCGAACGTCAGGCTGCGTGCGGCGGAGGCCCGTCTGAAGGTAGGGCGCTCATTTCCATAGCAGCGATAGGTGGCCACATCCTGACAAAGCCGACCCTGTCACGGTCACACTGCCGTCTGTGCTGGCCTCCCTGGAAAGCCCATTTGTCAGGCAAATAAGGTGCGTTACACCAGCAGCTGTGAACACGCACACTTGCATGCATGCACACACACGCACACTGACACACACACTGACACACACACACAGGGACTCTCCATTCATTTCTATGGGGAAAAATCCCAACATGATGACCTTAACCCCGACCCAGTATGTTTGGTCCCCACAGTGTAATATAAACATAACACACACGCACAGTCCTCCCAGAATCCAGTTCTGCCCATATCTCTATTACTTGGAGATCAGTTTGAACACTTGTACCTCCGATTACAATGCTGAGAGTCCTGAAGTTTTCACCAGCCAGTTAGTGTAACTGACATATTAAATTTTTTTTTTCTTTTGGGGGGGGGGTGTGTTACATGGCTCAGCAGGTGAGGATGCTGCATCTGTGATAAGGTTGCTAGTTCAAACTCCAGAGTCAACACTCACCTTCATTTAGCTGTGCACACATTTCCAGAATATTCATAATACTACATCACTGGCGAGCAGGAATGCTGGCCAGTGTGTGCAGTGAAATGCATGGTATCCGGAGCAGATTTGGTTTCCCTGTTTTACACAGTTAACCGTGCTAAGGGGGGGCGTTGGGGGTGCCTCACATGTGTGCGTAAGGGACATTACGTGCCGACAGCGTGAAGGGCCGCCTTTTGGCTCCCGTGCCTGTATCGTTACCACCACCTGTTGCAGCTGAGTCTGCCAGGCGCTGGCACGACTGCGCAGCTGATCCTTGTTACACGGCAGGCACCCGGCCCGCCGTCTCTGCGCTGCCGGCATGCCACGGAGTCTCACTCATCGCCTTCTCGCCGCTGCTGTCATCCCATGGGTCATAAAGAGAGAGTGCGTGTGTATCGGCAGCCTGAGCTGCCCCCCCCCCCAGTGAAGCACATCTGAGCACCTTTTTCTCACTGTAAAGCCACGACTCACATTCTTGAGTGTTTCCATCACGTCAGACTGCCCTGGCAGGATTTGCCTCTCCGCCATCTTCATAGCAATTTAATCTCACTGTGTAAGGTAATGCAGTCATCCTGATTGGGATGGGGCAGTCCGTGTAGTCGTCAGAAGGGCTCCGGTATCTTCTCTCCCCTCGAACGGTCCCCAGTCTTCCTCCTGATGCCAATGCATAAAACTCAGACACGCGATTCAGACAGAACGTGACACGCACACACGCCCACGTGTACATTCAGTCTGCCTCCAGTCCCTCGTAAATCTCCGTCATCTTCAAGCATGTGCAGCAACTGCGGGTTGGACAAGACAAGAGGCTCCTGATTCCCCCCTCACCAGAGATAATCGAGGCTTTAGATTCTGGCAGCCCGCCTTTGAGAAGGCGCTGATGCGTGCATGGGCCTTTTGTTTTTATCTTCATTATTTCCTTCGCTCTATTTATGGGCATTGACATAGGTTTCCTGGTTGGCTGTATTTCGAACACAACACTCAAATAGACGAACGCTTGGGTGCGGGGAAGGGAAAGAGGCCGAGGTTTTCGGTCTCGTCGCATCCCGAGCATCGATCTGTTTCCCGTTATCTTAGCTCTGATATCAGCTCTCGTGAGATACGGACGTACCTCGACAGCTGGGACAGCGTGGCCCATTGAGGAAAAACAGGCCAGAATAGATGAGATCTGATGTGACCACGAGCGGTTAAAGGCCGTTAACCACCTGCTTCCTCCCGAATGTTAGACTCCAGGTGATCCACAGTGTGACAGTGTGCGTCACAACCACTGGGAAACTCCTGTCTTACTACTTATTTAATTATTTCTGTGTTCTGCTGATCACTTTGATTACCCCAGTTCTGTTATTTGTCCATTGTGGTTGTGATTGTCTGTTTTTGAGGGGTATGTGGCTGAGTAAATAGGTACCTGATTTGAGCTGTGGTTCCAGGGAGCCAAAGTTGGACAACCCTAGTCTAGGTGAACAGACCTTTTGTTTTAGATCTTAAGGTTACTGTGCTGGGCAATAGATTAAAAAAAGAATAAACAATTATGTGATGCTTAATGTTTAGAGAAAAAAAAAATCACAAAATCCATATCAAAATATCTGAACTGGATAAAATTTGAAGAGGAAGTATGTCTTACTGAAACAATGAGGCAGAAGAATTAAGTCTACAGTCTTAGAACCAAGCTCCTTCAATCTTGTCTCGCATCATAGGCATAAGGACATCTGCTGGGCTGAACAATAACGTTAGTAATGTGAGGTCACTGTTAGTGAGGAGCAAATTGCCAAACATGCTACCATAGATGGAAGCAGTTGTGTTTACGATGGAAAAACATGTTGAGATTCTTTCTACAGCTTTGGTATACAGGCCCAGAAAAGCCTGGGAGTAGAGTGAATCTTGGCTGGACAAGTGTGAAGTGCTTCCTGGCCTTTAGCCGGTCTGTGCCCCTGGGGGAAACTGTCATGTGGTGCTTTGGCTGGAGATCACAGGGGCAGCTCCTCTGTTTGATCTGTTCCTGATATCCAAGGCAGAGGAAAGGGCTCTCTAATAAAGCTCCTTTCATTTCCTTTCTCCCTCCTCCCCTCACTCTGTGAATTTTTTTCCTTTCTTTTTCTTTACTGTGTTCCTCCTTCATTCTGGAGCATTTAAAGATGAGTTGGACCGGGACTGAGAAGGAAAAGACACGTTGACACCCTTTAATAAATAAATAAATAAATAAATAAATAAATAATAATAAAACATCAGGCAGAGAAAAGGATAACCGAAATGTAATTGACCCTAAATACTAACTTTCTGTGGGTGTTCTATGAATTTAAGTAATTGTTTTTCAAATCCTTGTCTGGGAGACACTGATTCTCATTTGAAATCAGTTGGCCGTCTCTGAGTTTGGCTTCTGCTATCAGACCAGCAGATCACAAAATATTTCCCAGTGTAACTCTGCGGGTTGGGGGTGTGTGACTGCATCATTGGTTCGAGTCCCGGGGCCAGCTGAGTAAGCATATCACCATCAGGCTTTGGGCTCCAGCCGATCCTGGCGTGCAGCCTAACCCTGCACTTTCAGCCTCTCTGATCACTTAACTGTATGTATGTTAAAAAACCCTGCTATATAAATAAACCTAAATGACATCATGACACTCTGGAGAGACCTCCCTTACCCGACTCCCTTCGAGGTGCCTGAGTATCAGAGATGTGGGTTTCAGTGGGTGATGACAGCTCATTCGGTCAAGCCAGGGCCTGTGTGGCAGGCCTCCTCTCCAAACCCCGTATGCAGGGGTGGCCAGGCTTATCCACAAAGGGCCAGTGTGTATGCAGATTTTTGGGATAATCGTTAGGTCGGCTGTTCAAACCCAAGTGTGTGGACTCTTCAGCCAGTCAGTCCTCAAGTTAATAATCTACTTAGGGAGTTGCAGGAAAAACCCGCATCCCAACGTCCCTGAATGAGATTGGCCACCCCTGCCCTAATGTGTTGCAGCTTGGCAGCTTGAGCACAATATCTTCTGTCTTATTTTCCTGTCTATGGGTGTGAGGGCACACCTCAATCTGGTTTCCGGTGATGTTCTGCTGGCAACTAATTACCATGCAAGAGTAGCTAGCTCCTGGCATTCTCCAACCCTAGAACCCCAAGCATGTTTCACAGTAACCAATCTATCTGCTCCTTTACCACAACTGAGGCCTCTGGGCCAAGTGTGGCTGACTGCTCTTGAACTTTGCTCCTTCTACATCAGTTCTTATGACCACAGCAGCCCTCATTCAGATCAAACATGGCTTCCACTTCAGTTAAGCAGTCAGTCACAGATGAGTCTGGCTCCCATTTTGAAAGACCTCTGTGTTTTTTTGAGCTTTCTTCAATGACTTGTCTGTACTGTGTACAGTCCGCATATTGTGCCAACATACAGTATCAGTGAAAAATTTTGACACATCTACCCCTAGGTTTATTTTTACTATTCTCTACATTTTAGAATAAAGACTTGCACTAACTAAAAAAGTGTTAAGCATAAAAAAATACTTTGTTTGGGGGGGGGGGGTGGTGCAGTCCTGTGGGTTGGCACTCAGAAGGTTGCCAGTTCAAATCCTTGGCTTAGTAGAGTGATCCTACCATTGGGCCCTTAACTACAGTTGCTCCAGAGACTGGTTGCCTTTCCCTTCTGTGCCAGATTCATGAGGTGGCCTCCTGGGACGCTTCTCCAGCTGTACTGAAGGAGGTCCCACATATACTGAGCACTCACTGGCCACTTTTCCTTCAAAGATTAGAAATTGTGAAAGCAACTGAGTTCCGATTTTGAAGAGAAGAGAAAAACCACCCAGAAGTCATGACAGAGTTCTCTGCATTCCCTTACTTTTGATGTTTTTCGGTACAGGTACTCGGTGACGGCAATTGCCACTGACACCCTAGCGGCCTGCGGTTCACTGCTATAGTGCATGGTTCCCATGATGCACGGCACCACACCCGATACCACTCACAATTTTGAGAAACCGCAACAAGAAACAGTCATATTGCTGTTGACTTGCATGATTCGCCACGGGGTTTGGGAGGTGCTCGCTACCACATCACCTCACTCAGCCACCACCAGCTTCACCCTGGGCCCCAGTAATGGACTGGGCCAGCAACCACCCCTGCCTGCTGTGAACTCATCTAAATACAAGCCAGCGTAGTCCCCATTATGCTTCTTTGTGCGGTAAGCTGACTGAGATGCACAGCGAAACGTCATTTTTATCCCCTTGAGATGCTGGTTACCCTTGCTCCATCTAGATGCTGCTAATTTATTCATTCGTCAACACTCCTCCTGTCACTGTGATGTCCATTGGCAAATCCTCTCCTAACCCCTCCCACATCTATGGAACCTTCTGGCATACTTGCCATCTCTGCACCCCAAAGAAAGTTGGGTTAAGAGAGTTGATGAATGGAGGTAGGGTGGAGTTGAGAGCCAAAAAGAATTGTGGGTGTACATTAGGTGGGGGTGAGGGTTGCTCCTTCAAATGAAGGAAGTCAAAAGAGGCTCATTTTTAACCAATATACCCATAAGCCCCCACTGTCAGTCCTAAATTGATTTTGTGGGTAACTAATGACTATTGAGTCGCCTGTCATAGCTGTATCTCCCTTCTGGCAGATGCAGTTCACCCCAACGGCATCATGAACACTAACCTGAATGCTCAGCTGGTGACCATGACGTGCCTGTCAACACCCTTAGGAAGTTGCCGGGACCCTTCATATTGGGTTCTATAAGCATGGTCCATCAAGGTACAGTTATAGCATGATTCATCAAGGCCCAACCGTAACTTGGCTCCTGAAGACCTGGCACAACATGGCACGTCATGGCCAAACTAAAGCATTATCTATCAAGGGCTGCCCATAGCACGGTCCAGGTTCCACTTCTTTTCCACTGCCCATCTCCCTTTTCAGCCTTGTTCAGCCTTACAGTACTGCTGTGATGTTAAAAGGAAAGCAATGCCAGCACAGTTGTCAACCCAACATTGCAGCCAAGACCTGACTTGGGGTTATATATCAGGTATCACTCACCCAGCCTTTGGGGTTCTAAGCATCACATCATTCCTCACAAGGCAGCCCAAACACATTTCTCTTGTTCTCCTGGTGTGAACATCTTGGTCTTGTTTTCTATACACTTTGCCATTTTCTGACCACATCACATTAACACGTTCAGGGCATTTACTAGCCCAAAAGTTCAGGAGGTTTGACATGACATTTTATGATGCCAGAGAATAAGGGGGCTGGTAATTACCCTTTCGGAGGCCCCTGTCAGTTTTGTGACTGATCTAGCATCATATTGCTCAATTATAGTGCCCTGAACAGCTTCTTTCATCGCCTCCTCAGTGTAACGTGTTTTCCTCAACCGAAAGTAAGACTTATAAGGAGTGAAGGTGATGAATCACAGCAAACCCTGTGCCTGCCTCTTCTGAATAATTTTTTGCCAACACTATTCATCTCTCCCTCGGAAAGAAGTTCTTGAGTTTTACATGTGTGTTATGTTCATATGACGTTTGGGATGAAGCAACGTCTGGCTGTCTACCGCGTGGATCGGGAATTCTCTCTGATCTCGAGCATCTCAGACTCCCTCAGAGGATGAATGCTTCTGTTTGTGCGTTAGCTTGTTTGTGGACTCGTAACGTCTCATTTTGTGTTGCCTCCCCTTGTGTATTTCAGTCCTATTTCAGTTTATTCTTGGCCTGCGCCTGTGTGCCAGCCTCTCTGTATGGATGTTTCTGCTCTGTCGCCTCAGTTCAGCCATTCAAAGTGCATTAAGCAAAGCCTGCGGGCAAATTTCAGCTGCCCGTCCCACACAAAACAAGTGAAACTTTTTTTGTTTCAGTGTTTAGGAAAATGTCGGTTCCTGTGCTTGATTTCTTTTAACATCACAGCAAACGCACGGCCATATCATATGACTTGCTGATGCCATTTTGCCAGCTTTTAGCTTATATTTAGAACACAGATGAATGTGACTGACATAGATTTTACGGAAATGCTAAAAAATTGGGAGTTTCATTAGCTGCTGTCAAAAATGCAGGATTAATTGATTTATTTTGATTATTGTTCATAGTGACTAGAAAATGCTTCCCTATGCAGCCCCTCCCCTTTGCCCTCCTTTGCTTATTCTCCACTGCCAGCCTTGATGTCTTTACACCTACTGTCAGAAAATCAATCAGGAGTTTCACAAAAAATCATCATAATTCCTCCAGTTGCTTTGTCCCTTGAGAGGCCTCTGAATTATTCACTTGCACTGTCCCCTGGATGGGGTCCAGCCAGGGATATTGTCACAAGCCAGGCAGTGTAGCTGGTCTGAATAAACCTGCAATCATTTGATTCATTTATGAGAAATAAAAGACATTAAATGTACCTATAAGCAGTCAGTTATGGATATGAGTTAAGAGGATAAAGAGAAAATTACCAGACCTCAGCTTCTCATTGAATTACGGGGTGGCGTGTGGTTCAGATGGGTTATGCATCGCTGCCTTTGATGAGAAGGTCGGTAGTTTGAGTCCCATGCTTAAAAGTTCCTTGAGCAAAGTCCACAACTCCAGAGGCTCTGGATGGATGACTGACCCTCTGCTGAGGTCCCCAGCTTCCCTCTCACCTCTATATGTGTCTAAAATTTACAAAAATAGGAGCACAGGCTGGAATATGTGAAACCTAATACATTCCAATCTACTTGTTCAAATGGCAAATAAAGCTGTTTCATTTTTTCAGTTGTAGTCTGCAGGGCTTTGGCTGGTGCCACACAGATGTTACTCTTTAAACTATAAGTTTTTCGCTGACCGGCCTGGACAGTCATTGCTGAAAAGGACACGGTTAGCTGACGATGGCCTGGATCTGGGCCAGGAGCTCCGCAGTAGAGCAGAGAGGGCCTGTCACCAGGTGTCCGGGCTGCGTTTCTCACGCCATCAGACAGCCAATGTGCTAAAGTGTGTGTAGATAAATAGCTCAGCGAAAATGTTAGTGTGGACCCCTCTGTTACTGGATCCATAGAGCCATCCACTGAAAACATGTCAATCTGGAAAAACATGGCTGATTGACCATGGAAAATACTGTGACCTGTTTCAGTAGATTAATAATCAAGACAATCTGGAATTGTGATATATGGAGATTATTTACATAAAAACGTCTATGTTGAGTCAATATGCTGGCATACTTATCCTAAGCCACTTCTCGGCTTCTGCTGATTTTGACAGATATGTAGAGACATTTCAGAGTCCGGAGTTTACTGGGGGATGCTCACAATGCTTATTAGACAACTTGGCCATATCTTTAAACCTATCCTGGCTGTTAAATGATATGGTTTTGATATTCATTCATTTATGTCATGCTGTAAAAGCAGGGGCGTGGCCACAGGGGCAGTGAAACTGAGAGCCGATTGGTCCCCCAGAGTGCACTCTCGTCTGTCATTCACCGATTCAAAACATATCATTGGTTGACCCTTCTTACGCACCCTGCCTTAAAATATCCTAGAATTGTCCCTGTAAAAAAGCAAATCTTGTCCTTCCAGGGAGAAGGAAAGTGGCAGGCAGCTGACCAGTCAGGAGCTCTGATGCACAGATTACTATTCCATAATGGCATTATCTGTTTAGAGGCCTGTGCAGCTGTGTCTAAGCTATCATTGGAGCTTATAATCTTCCTTAATGCACGTCACTCAGTGCTGTCTGTAAATCCCCCAAACCGTGTGATACCTACACCACCTAACCCTCCACTTAATGCCTTGGCCTGCAGATGCAGAGAATCAGAACTTTAAAGACAAAAGAATTAGAGAGGAGAGTTAATCTCAGGTAGGCGTAAGATGGAATGATCTGGAGCAGCGGTATAGGGTATGGGCCAGTGATGAAAGATGGCTTTATGTCGTGATCCTCTACTAATTCGTCCTTAACTTTGAGATGTAGATTCCTGGTGATCTTTTATTGTAGCTTGAAGCCTTGTCTAGGTACAGATGATTCATCATGGGTACCATCGTGCGATGGTGAACATCTTCAGTCCCTGAGCCGGGGCCATCGGGTGGGTTTATGGGGTAAAGGAGGGCAGAATTGGGGTCTGAACGTTCCCTGGGAAAAGTGACCTGGTGGACCTTATTGACGTCAGTGTCTCTCAAGCTACCAGAAATGTCAATACAGCTGCATAAAATGAGCCCCCCCCATCCTCCCGTATAAAGAACAAGCAAGATGACTTCAGACGCAACCTGACGCAATCTCTCATGGATGCATGAAGACTCCCAAGATCCTTTGCTCTATTATGTCTGCTGTCAGACCACCCTGGAGCTTCTGAAGTCAGGAAGCCATAAACGCTGTATATCTGGAGTTGATGGGCGCGTGTGTGCATGTGTGTGTGTGTGTGTGTGTGATTTGAGGGTGTGCATGCGAACACGCGAGAGTGCACACGTCGCCGTGAAGTGCCTTGCTGTGTCAGATCGCGGAGGCTGCTAACTGATATGTCAGAAAATCAATTAATTACTTTTAAGTAGCAGTTAACGGAATCCACACAATACGGCCTCATGAATTATTGAGGAGGGCTTGAGGTTCAGGTCCTCACTTGCCTCTTTTTAACAAACGGTGCTAAAGTGTGTAAGGAAAATACCTGGAGATTAGCAGGCAGCCAGGAAAAGTAAAAAGTTAATGGAGATTTCAGCAACAATGAACTACAGGTCAAAAGAGGAGGAAAGACAAATATAAACTAGAAAATATAGACCTGTTACTGCGCAGAATATTAGGTCAATTGCTAATGAGGACAATATCAGTAAATTAAGTGGAGTGTCATAGATGTCCAGTGAGCACTGGACATTGTCCAACTATGCATATGAGTGCATTGTATTAATTCTCTCTCAATCCATTATAATGTCCCTTCCAGCACAGCTGCTGCAAAGGACTTAATAAAGATTTATTATTATAGGCAGGCATAACAGTGCTTATTCAATATTAAAAGTCAATGTGGGGAAAAGAGCCAGAAGACAATGAATGAAAAACTCCTTCGGTGATAAAGAGAGCATGGCAGTCACATGACCAAGGGAGGGTCTACTGTGAATGGGACTTCTGTTGACTGTGATGCTGTTGGCGTTCTAGCTGAAGGTCTGACATCGCCATGGTAGCGAGACCCTTCTGACTTCACCAAGGAGGTGGATGTTGGGGCTGGCAGTAGCGGTTGTTTCAGAGAGAGGGCTTTGGAAGGCAACATCCTGAAATGACTGAGATGTGGAAAAGTGATCTCTATGTCCCCAGGTGATATTATTCTCCCGGGCATTATTGATAATCCTGGGTTCTGAACGTCCAAGAAGAGACGAGAATACCATCGATCCTCAGTGCTAGAGGCTTTACGGGGTGTGGCAACCCCACGAGGCGCCTTGAAAGTACAGTTGCCTCAGGCAACATGGGAGACATCTCCATCCAGGTAACAGAAGTGCTGAATGATTTAGGAGCAACTGCAGGTTGTACCTGAGACCCAATTAAGTTAATAAAGTCAGTTTTCTGAAATAAACTTTCTAAAGATGCTTGAGGCTTGCCGTTGTGAGGATTCTCTCTCTGATCTTGGGTACCATTAGAGGCCATTTTTTTCCAGCAGTACAGACCATAATCTAACCACCTTTCAGCTTTGAATGTCTGATGCCGCTGTTGTTTCCATTACTGTGGCTGTTAGCGTGGCCTCGCTATCAGAAGACATAAACACTGAGCTGGAGAGGCTGGAATCCCACACAGCATTGGCCTTAATTGTTCCCACTCAGAGGAACATTTTCATTGTATTAGAGAAATACACAAAAAGCCCTTCGTGTGATAGATTGACATCCCCCATCCAGAGTGTACTCCAGTGTTAACCCTGCGCTGCCCGAGATAGATTCCAGGCCCCCTTTGACCCTGACCAGGATAAGAGGTTCGAAGATGGATGGAAGGAAGACTTACCTGAAACTTGAGAAAAAAAAATAAAATCACTGTTCTGGTAGTATTTACGATCTCCCCATCCGTCCCCAGCCTGTCCTAGGTGGATACCCAGTGGAGTTGACTTGCGCTGAGGGACAAAACACTAATGAAGCTTATTTTAAACATCACGATCGGTTCCTCACACTCTTTTATTCGCGCTATCAAGTTCATTTTAGAAGCAGAGGAAAATCATTTGGGCAGCAAGGCTACAGTTAAGTACCGGGTTCAAACTGCCTTGGGCAAACTAATGTCTCCTGTGGCCACAGTTAGTGTGAGGAACATATCAGGCATGAGGGGGTCTTTGGTTTTTTTCAGTTTGTCCCCATTACCTAGTAATGGGAGCTATGGCAGATATAAAAGGAGAGGGTTGCATTGGAGTTCTGTGTCTCCAGGGTGCACCTTTCAGAGGAAGCATAGAAGTGTTCGGTCCCTTGTCCTGGTTCTGAGAGACGCAGGCATGAACACAGGCCACTTTGGGTCCCCCAGGCCCTGGTCCTGGGCCATGTGTCTCAAGAGGAACAGCCGCACCAGCTTTGGTAACGTCACACCTCTTCATCCTCGCTTGTCTCTTTCCGTAAAGATCTTCCTCTTTATTGTCAGGGATATTTATGTTCTATTCATTTTATTTGATTTTTTTACTTAATGTTAAATCGTTCCCTGGATTGCTGTAACAGCAGCCTGTAGTTTGGATTTGAATATTTAAAAAAAACCTTCATAAATCCATGTATGCTTGAAAAGTCTACTGACAATGTACTAAACACAGCTAGAAAGTCCAGATAATAGGCTATTTCAATACATACGTTTACTTTCTGTTTTGAATTTCAACACAGTATGTGTGTTTGATATGTGTGTGATATGTGTGAGTATATAATTTGTGTAATTCAGCAATTACGTGAGGTCTGAAATTACGCTTGTTTGTGCGCAGTGAGGCCAATGCTGTCAGAATTTTTTAAGTTACACTAACAAAAGTATATATACGTATATTAATCAATGACCTCGTGGCGTGTGGATCATTCTTCTGAGATACATTTTCGTGTTAAAAATGAGTGAAAAAGGCACCGCTACCTTTGCAGACTCCGCAGGTCTGATTGTTTTACTATTTTATGTATTGCCTTGAGGTTGACACTTTCAAAGCGTCGCGAATACCACAAATAACTGGCACAAACTACAAGACACCACATCATTTGTGTTAATTACGGTATTTTGATTACCAGACTACATTAGAATTTCTCGCTATATTTCGCAGACACTCATACGTGTCAGCGTTTTCATCTATGGATATGTAAAACTTATCAGTTTCCCCCTCAGTTTTCAGCCGTCATTACGATGGGGATGTTATTAATTACCTGTATATAAAAACGCGAATGTATACTCTTGGAATTGGTTTAGCAATATAGTATTACATGGCTATTTCCTTCTGGTTTTACATTGCCGATTCGATTAAAGAAATGTTATTCGATTCTCAGACATCTTAAGTTTATTCTTGTGTATCGTGTATCAAATCCACATGTAAAAATATAAGTATCTATCATTCACCTCCCACAAACGGCTATCCAGTACAGGAGCGCTTTATATGATTTATAATAAAGGTGCTTAATTAATGCAGTTTTTAAACAACTTATAAAGGAAGCGATTGAAACTTTTATTGGTTAACAGACATTTCACGCCAATGACATTATGTTAAAAATTATTGTTAATGTTCTTGTT
>JAODJU010000001.1:49701129-49724001 GCA_026776725.1 Gnathonemus echidnorhynchus | reverse complement strand
CCCCCGCCATTAAAGGTAGTTATTTCCCGTGTTAATGGGAATACCTCCGCTCCCAGTCCCAGCACCCCTCACCCCCATTTCCAACCGTAAGGCACTCCCATGGTGTTTCAGCCATTCTCAGCCCATGTCGGGGGTGTGGGGAGGGCACAGTGCCACCCAAGCAAATGTGGGACGTGTCGGATATCACTCTCCTCGTCAGTGGGGCCTTGTGCATGGGGGGGCGGGCAGGCCGCCAGCAAAATGCTTCCCGCCGGCATGTCCGTTGGAGCGCATGCCAGTTCTGCTGGGGGGGGCCTGGCGGCTGGAGGCACTTAAAGCCCGCACATAATGCTCTTCCGCTCTGAGCCGAACGTCACGTGGACCTTCTGCTCTCAGACTCCAGGCAGATGCAGACCTCACCTTCCTGGTCCTACGAGCAGTCGTACCCGTACCTCGGCCAGATCTCCACAGCCTCCGTCCATCCGGCCACGCCCATTTCGCCGGGTAGGGCCAGTGGCATGTCCGCCCTCACGGACTTCTCCAGCCGACTCTCAGGTGAATGACACACTCACACAAGCAGGGTTTATTCTGTAGATAAGAAGTATGGGATATAATTTGGGTGGCATAGCCCTGTGAGTAGAAGGTTGCTGGTTCCAATTCCAGGGTTGGCAGGGTGATTTTACCGTTGGGCCCCTTAGTAAGGCCCTTAACCCCCAAATGCATGAGGGACTATCTGTCTCTGCATTCTCAGTTGTATATTGCTTTGGATTAAAGAGTCTGCTAAATAAATAAATGTAATTTTTGTATATTTGGGCTCCCGGCCAGATCCTTAGCCAGCCAGACCCCTAGCTCTGACCTCGCTCCTCTTCCCGGCAGGTCCGGACCTCACTGCGTTCAGCGACCCGCGCATGGCAGGATTGGAGCGGCCCTTCTCCTCGCTGCCCTCGCTCCCGGATGGCCGCTTCTCAGACCCGCGCATGCACTATCCAGCCGGAGCCTTCACCTATACAGCCACGCCCGTCACCAGTGCCATCGGCATCGGCATGTCGGCCATGACAGCGCCCTCAGGCCGCTATGCCTACTTGCCCCCACCCTACCCGGGCGGTTCGGCCCAGGGCCAGGGAGGGCCCTTCCAGGCCGGCTCCTCTCCCTACCACCTGTACTACAGCACCTCCACGGGCTCCTACCAGTTCTCCATGATGTCAGGGGGGGAGCGGTCGCCACCCCGCATCCTGCCGCCCTGCACCAACGCCTCCACCGGCTCCGCCCTCCTCAACCCCTCCCTGCCCAATCAGAGTGAAGTGGCGGTGGAGGCCGAGGGCAGCCACAGCAGCTCCCCCACCAACATGGCCACCGGGGGAGGCCGCCTGGAGGAGTCTGTGTGGAGGCCTTACTAAGCAGGGCCGGACGGGTTGGGCGGTGAGGCGGACACTGAACTCGGCAACGACACCACAGCATGGGCGGAGTCATTGTGATATTGCTCATTTATAAAAAAAAAAAAAAAAAACTGCTGACATTTTGTCAGTGTTAATAATTATCGTCAGCATTGCTATAATTATTGTTTCTATGACGGATAGTTAAAAAAATGATGACGTACGAGAAGCAAGGCGACATTAACTGTGAATGAGCTGTCTGTGAGGATGAGCACGGGTCTTTTCTGTGCGTCGCGTCAACAGGCTGCTCTTCTGGGTTTTTTACAAATATATTTTACTGGAGGAGGAGAAGGTGGAGTTCCCTTTAGTGCCAAGAATGAAAAGCGCCCCCCCCCCCCCCCGCTGGAACCTATCATAACAGGCACAGCCTGTTAATTGAGGCACAGACACACAGAGAGGGTGTGGCTAAGCAAGACTTCACAGAACCTTCCCTAGTGGTTCCCTGCTCCAATGTCCTTCAGGGGCCAGCTTTCGATTCCGGAACATTCCCTGGAGGATTAGACATTGAGCTTTATGCAGATAGGGCAGGGGCCTGGCAGTTACTCATCTGAGTATCGGCGTGGTATAGGCTCCAAGCTCGGTCTCCAGTGACCACAGGGCAACCTGGAAACCAGAGAGGCATGGCCCGTTCTTAGAGGATCGAGAAGTGAGCAGAGAAAAAGGCGACGAGACACTTGAGAGCGTGAGTGGCCTTACTGTCACGTAAAAGAGGAGGAAACTATGGACAGCCCGCAGGATGCTCCGATTCTTCCATGTGACTCCTCCCCTGTCATTATGGTTTAATTATTTATCGCTTTATTTATCTTTTTTTAATTTATTTAACCACATCAAGCTGGCTGTGCACTCCGTGGGACAATTGATGGATTTAAAAGCAGCTGAAGACATTTAAGAGTCTCTTCCCTTTTCAGTAGTTTCACCAAACGCACCAATCCGGTAGATGTTGGAAATAATGGGTTTCCGGAAAGTCCCATATATACACATCACTGAACCGAGCACATGGGAGCAGCAAAGGATTGTGGGATAAACTAAACTCAGCCTATCTGACAAATAAGCAATAGGTTTATATGCAGCCGAAGCCACAGGGTCTAAAATAATTCACAATGGGAAAAGATGGAGGGACAGGAAGAGACAATCATGTCCCGCTTCATCATCTCCACGCACCCCAACAGTTGAGGTGCCCGCAGACATTTCCAGGCACGGTGGGATTATCTTCTCCCCGTTCCACCAGACACACCTCCCTTCTTCCATCTCAGGGGGAGTAGGGAGGTACTTTCCTATGCAGCCACCCTCCAATGGTGTAAATAGCCTCCACTGTAAATGACTGCTTGTTGATATCAGCCATTCCCTCATCCACACATCAGATTGCATCCTCTGCTTTTGAAATGAGCTAAATGAAAAAAAAAGTTGATAATGATCTTTTTCCAAGTTTTGTTTCATTTTATGAATATAAACTGTTGTGTTGAAGCCCCTTCCTTGATCTCTGTGGTTTGTTTCCTCACTTGCACTTCATCTGAAGAATTGCGTCAAAACAAATGCGTTAATGTGGGACATCACGGCATGTTATGCTAATGCTAATTTAACACAGTGGTACACCTAATCCACGTGATTAACCCTATATATTCAAAGGGACAGCACAGAGTGCCAGTTGAAATCGAGTAGTTCATACAGTCGACTGCAAATACTGCTTATAAACCCAGAATCCCGCAGAAACATTTCAAGTTTTTCTTTTTCAATTAACTTCCTGGTTTAACATGGCAGACTGACTCTCAGTAATGTCCCCCTGCCATTGCTGGCGGCATTGGAACATATCGGTTTGGGAGCGTTAGCCTCCACCTGCTATTCCTGACCCATGAGGAATTTACACAGCCTGGCAGACGTGCCCCATCCTGCCACCCCCAAGCCAGCCAACAGAGACAGAGGCGCATACACACACAGGGCCCGCATGTAGATGAGTCTGTGCTGGTACCCAGCACAAAAAAACACATGCAGTTACAGCCAGAAAACACATGGGGAGCCATGCGTCAGGCCACTGTATTACAATGGGAATTACCCATTGCATTGAGGACACTGCGTTACACCGGCCCATCCAGGCCACGCAGGACCTCACCTGTCCCAAAACACTTGGGTCGCCCTGTCACACAGGCCTTGCCTGTCCTGAAACAGTTGCCTGCTACCTTACACAAGCACAAACCCATACACATCTTGCACCAGTAACAACTGCACTCATTAAGAGACATGCATGTATTAGGAAATCACATAAATCCCTGAATGAATCTGGCAATACTGCAGCCAGACATGAGAACAGGAACGGTCAGGTTAGATGTCTGCATGGCCACCACAATATAAACGCGGCAATGAGAATGTGTGTGTGTGTGTTCCAGCACCGGCCTCCCTGCTCACACACTCCTGCTCAGTTTACACACGGCTGCCCTGGGCCAGCCGCAGAGCTGGACTCCATTCCACCCGAAAACCGCAAAGCACATGGGAACCTCTCCCTTCCATTACTCACTACTTTGCCGAGTCCCAGACAAGCGGCCCAGGGAGCAGGGCAGAGACAGAACAAAACCCCCACAAGGACACAAGGATCTCTGCCAGAATCACAATTTTTAATGACCACACGTCCGAGGTTAGTAGAATTTGCTTTTGGTACATCGTAGGTAAGCTCAAATCAACAGTGTCCATAACATTGGCCAGAACTGCCCCTGGCGATTCTGACCCATCCTAACCACAAGGCCCACCAACCTGAAACTTTACACAGACTCTAAACATTCGATCGCTCTTTTCAACAGTTCATATTTCATGGATTTTGATGAGAAGACATGTAACAGGTCTCAATCTTATGCAATGACAGCTGCCCACATGGGTTATAAAAAAAAGACGCTTAGAGTTACTTCCCCTTTTAAAATGCCGTTAGGAACAGCTCATGAAAACATGATGGCGGCACTGGTGAGGAAATGCCTCCATCTAGTGGACATTCTAAGCACTGTCAAGAGCAGATTAAATACAGCCTGGTGATGTATGATGTAGAGTCACAAACCTGCAATATTGTTTAACAGATTAACCACTTTAAAGGTGATCATGTTACTTACGACAATCAGTAGAGTCAGAAATATTGCCCAAAACTCTCACACAGCAGTATCAAAGGCCCACAGCAAACCACAAAAAAATAGTTTTCAGGGCTTCCTTTAATAATCCACATAGCATTATGTACAAAGCAAACCAACTAACAGCTTTAAAAAATACTAAAATGACATTTTACAGAATATAAAAAGACAGAGCCAGATGTTTTATTTAGAAGGTCTGGTTCAACAGTAGGATGGAGTACCAACATCATACAGAATTACTAGACTGGACATCACAATGGACACAACGTGTGGTGAACCTTGAATCGAGACCCTTAATCAAATCTGCCTTTTAAACAGAGGTCCAGATAGCAAAACAACCCAGTGTGGAAACCTTACTCTCGCACACTCAAAGACCCAAACGGGAACGTTGTCGTTCTGCGCTTGCAGATATCCAGCTGAGCCGAGCGAAAATGCTCACTGGGAACATCCAGGCTGCGAGACAATACCTGCCCACAGAGCAGCCCAAAAGGACTGCCTTCAGTCTTCACAGGCAATCCCCCGACACCTGTCGAGATGGTCACCTCATCCCTTTGCCAGCGCAAGCTTAGTAATTTTGGTCGAGTGATATCTACAGCACAACCCGGCCGTAGGAAATACAGTAAAGCACATGCCACCTGAGCTATATGCAAGGATGCGTGTTGCACATGTGATTATGCGCGTGCGTGAACAAGCAACAAGGGGGGTGATACAGTTACGACGGGCAACGTTCCCAAGGCCCATATTTTAACTGAACTTCAGCACAGAAGCATTTGCGATGATTAGGAAGCAAAAAAATTGTGTGTATATATATATATATGTGTGTGTGTGTGTGTGTGTGTGTGTGTATATATATATATCCATCCCAAAGTCATCAGGCAACCTTATGCTCCCAGAGGTACGATCCCGGGGGGGACATCGAAGCCCCTCAGGGGGTCTTTAACCGAATTCTGACAGACATCACTTTGTCCAACCAATGAATGAGCATCCAGAGAGGGAAAAATAAAATTAAGCAATGTGTTAATGCATGTAAAGATGCACAAAATACACAAAAAATAACACACAAATTACACAGGAAAGGTGTCAAAAGCATCAGACCACAAAGAATGTCAAAAAAAGTTTCGTATGCAGTTTCAGTATATTTTTTTCCTTTTTTTTTTAATAAGTGAATTTGAACTAAGAAGCTGATGACTGGTTCTTAATTACACTCTACAGAACAGGCCCTGATACAGAAAGGTGCTTCAGGGCAATTATCTAGTTAAGCATTATTTGCGTCGATTTCTGGACAAGTGTCAAAACTTCGGAAGCTTTGAAGCATTTAAATTTGCCAAAGAAATATTTAATTGGACACCGTCTACTCCTTTATTATTCGTTATATTTCCAAAAACACGTGGAGTCCCAGAAAGGCCTAAGGGTGTACTAATACTGAATTTGCACCAAGACAGTAAGTCATTCAGCTGCCCCGCCAGCAGCCGAAGGGTTTAAAAATGACTTAAAAGCAAAATAAAAGCAGGAATTCAAGTACGGCAAATCACAAGGTATCCTAGTAAATATGCTGACCAATTTGGTATCAATTTGGGCAAACAGTCTGTCCTTAGTCTCCAATTACCCCAGTGAGGTGTTGCGTTTGAGAACGAGGGCGTGCCGTTTTTCCTCCCCTGAACCCAGGTGGGCAGAAGAGAAACCTGGGAACGCATATTTGTTGGGGGGACTAGTTTCATGAAAGTTGCCGAACCCCTTGTTCACACCTTAGAGCCACAGTTGCTCGGCATCCGTCAGGACACCCGACGGAAAGGTGCTTCCAACCTGGAAGGTGCAGGGGCAAAGACAGTTGGTGCTCTAACACTTGCACTGCAGTCATCTTGGTTGGTGCAGCCCTCATCTTCTCTGTGCTGCATGGTTTCCCTCCATTGTCCCAGACACGCAGACTCCCTCCCTCCTTGTTCTGATCCAGTGACCCTAATGACACCATGACGCAAGGCAAGAAGGCTTCTAAACGCTGCTCCTTGTAAGATGTTGCAGACGCAATCAGGTGCAGACATCACAGAAGGGCATGGAGAGAGGGGAGCGGGTAGGACTTACTGGAACAAGAAGAAAAGTGTTTAGTTGAATGAAAACCAAACTTCTCAGTTAAAAAAAAAATCCTGTAAGAATTAACAGTATAGCAGAATTAGAATCTGAGATTCCAAGGTAACCAAACTATCCTTAACCCATGGACGATTAAAGAGCAGTAAAGCTGCATGCTAAGTTCTGTGAGAAGGGTGGTCTTACATCCTCGTCATCAGAAACGTGGGGCTGGGCAATGGCCATTTCCTCCTTGCTCTCTGCAATTTGCTTGCACTTCTGCAAGAGAACACAGACATGGCATTGCATGCTTCATTACAATGACACTCTCGTTAACAACTAGCAAAGGTTCCGTTAGGCAAAGGCAAGAAACAGGTCTTGCCATTTCTAAAAACAATACTAGTATAATCCTTCAGAAAAGAGCATTAACCTCTGTGAGTTCCTTGATGCTGATACTGTTAGCCGTCTGGGTCACCTTCCTCTTTGCCTCCTCAATGTTAGCGGTGTTGGGCACGGGCACAGGCGGGGGCTTGTTTGTTATAGTTGGCAGAGCGGGCATGTTTGCCAGGGCGCCCATGTTGGTCAAAGCGGCTGTCATAGTGGCGGCCGTCATGGTGGCCATGGCCGCATTCATGCTGATGTTGGGCATACCCATAGGCAGATTCATAGGAAGGTTCATAGGCAGAGGCAAGGGCAAATTCAGGGGTGAGGGAGCAGGGGTTGGCAGAGGCAACTGCAGGATAGCCTTGGGTCTCAGGCTCTCTGGGATAGGCATCCCTGCCTTGGCACACATGGCAGCTGCATTTGCCTTGGCAATCTCCAGCAACTGGTCCTTGTCTGCAAGAGACAGGGCTGGACATTAGTTTTTCAAGAGATCAGTTTCACAAAAAATTGTTTTATGATCACAAAAACAAGACTGAATCAACACTAAACCTCAATACCTCAACTCATTAACCACTATTCGCATGAAATTAATATTTAGCTACTGGGAAAAAAAAAATCTATGATCAGCAATGTGGTCTTACCGAGCTCTGTGAGCCGTGGTGGGGTTTTGCTGGAGCTGCGCCGAGAACGGGAGGCGGACCTCTTCTTGCGGAGAATGAGAATGGGGGAGTGACTTGGCTCACGCTTCCAACGGTCCCGTCGATCAAAAGAACGACTGCGGAAACTTCTTCTCCGTCTAGAGAGTGATCGCGACCTCCTCGACCTTGAACGCCGAGTCCGGGTTGCAGACCGGGACCTTGTCCGTCTCTTCCTAGCAGGGGAGCGGGTTTTTGAACGCTTTGATTTTTCTGCAGATTTGGATTTCCTCCGGCGAGTGGCAGATCGAGATTTTGAGCGCTTTGTTCTCCGAGGCGAACGAGACTTTGAACGGTTTTTTCTCACGGGAGATCTGGTTTTTGAACGCCTCCTTTTTGTAGACCGAGACCTTGAACCCTTCGCTCTCACTGTAGATTTCGATCTTGATTTTCTCCTCCTAGTTGATCGGGATCTTGACCGCCGCCTCCTTGTGGGAGATCGAGATTTAGACTTCTTTTTCCTACTATGGGATGGAGATCTGGATTTCCTCTTCCGCACCGGAGATCTGGATTTTGACTTCTTCCTTCGAGTATTAGAAAGCTTTCTGACAGAAGATGAGCTGGATCTTGAATGCTTTCGACGAGTGGGAGATCGTGACTTTGTTTTCTTTCTTCTCGAGGAAGATCTAGACTTTGAGAGGGTCTTTCTGGAGGGGGATTTCGAGGACCGCAGTCTAGATGGTTTTTCCTTTGGACCTTCAGATGGAGATTTGATTTCAGATGGCCTCTCTTCACTTGCACGTTCAGCTGACTGGGATCTTGAACGATCCAGCTGAATTTTAATTTCTGGTATGCACTCTGTTGGGGTCCCTGGTGCAGAACTTCTGTGGTCAGTGGGAGCTTCTATGTCAATTGCAGGTTTCTCAATTTCAGCAGCCAAATAATCTGGCTCTTCAGCCACAGAGCTGTCTGGTAACTCAGGCAATGGTTCTGATGGACTGTCAGAATGTGGTGAGACAGACCTTGATCTACTGGTAATGAGCTGATTTCCATCCTCAAGAGCACATGGCCTCTCAGGGGTGTGGAAATTATTTTTTTCAGAAGCTGGTGACTCAATTTCAGTGTGCAGAGGCTTAAAATCAGATAAACCCTGCTCATCTGACGAGGTCTCAGGGGGTATACACTTTTCAGTGAGACCCACAGGTAAACATTCATGTGGTTGCATTTCAGTTGCAGTTTTAGCCTCTGAAGATGAGCTGAAAACAGATTCTGTGGAAACAGGTGGTTCCTTGCAGATACTCAAGAAAGGTACTGGCTTCCAGAAGCCCGAAGTCACAACACTTGCCTCTGTATCAACACTACTCTCCACAGGCACACTAGAGGGCTTTTCCTCAGATACAGAAAAGGTTGAAGCAATTTCCTGTTCCACAAACTGTTTCACCGTACTCACAGTTGCAGAACTTATTTCTGTGAAAAGGCTTGGTTCCTCATTGCTGACAGGAACATCATCTTCCACCTGAATTTCCTGTGTTGGGGGATCAACATTTTCTATGGTTGGGGATGTTGCTTTAGGGCCTTGTGGTTCCTCAGCTGAAGACTGACTGGCTTCAGATGACTGCTGCTCCCTGGAAACAGATCCAGATTTCGATTTGGGTTTACTGGGAGAAGCAGATTTTGAGTGTTTACTTCTCTCAGGTGATTTAGATGGTTTTCGTTCACCTTTGGGAGATTTAGATTTTGACCGATGGCGTCTGCCTGGAGACTTTGACCTGGAACGTCTATTGCGCTGAACTGATCTAGACTTCGACCTGTTTCTCCTCGGGGATCGAGATTTTGACCGTCTCTTCCTCGATCGAGACCTAGACCTAGAACGCCTAGATCGCCGTGGTGACCGAGTTTTAGATCGTCGTCTTCTCAGGGATCTTGATCGGTTCCGCCTTAAAGATCTTGACCTTGACCGTCTGTATCTTCTTAGGAGAGACCTTGATCTTGATCGCCTGAGGATAACAATGGACCTGGAGCGAGTCCTTCTGGCTCGCCTATAGGACCTAGACAGTGACCTTTTGGAACGGGACACAGATCTCTTGTAATGGGACCGAGACCGGGACCTTGAGCGTCTGCCCCTCCTTGCAGAGCGTGACCTTCGACGAGAACGGGACCTCTTAGATCTGGATCGCGACTGTCTGTACTTAAAACGAGATCGCGACCGAGACCTACGCACCCGCACAACAGAACGAGATCGGGTACGTCTGCGTCGCGGAGACCTTGACTTTGACCGCCTACGCGTGCGAGAGCTGGATCTTTGAATCCTCTTGGGAGAGTAGGACCTAGATTTGCGTCTTGACCTCTGGATGGATCGTGATCTAGATTTACGTCTCCTTGAATGAGACCTGGAGCGCCTCCGAGGACTGTTCCTCCTTCGGGAGGTAGATCTAGTCCTCCTTCTGGATGATGAACGATCTTTTCGGGTACTAGGTTTACCAGAGGCTCGTTTTGGGCTCCGAGACTGGCTAAGACTTTTTTTGGATAGGGTTTTTTGTGATGTTTCTTTTTTTGCCTTTGAGGCTGATCTTGACCGCGATCTAGAGCTGCTTCCATGTCTCTTTTCATGCTTGGTGCCTGGTTCCGCTTCTTTGTCCTTTGAGATAGACTCTCCTTTAACAGGCTCTTCATCTTGTGTACCCTGAAGTTTAGGAATTATATCAGGCAAATCCTGAGCTTTGCAAAAACTTACTTGATCCCCAGTGTTCCCCAAACTGACAACATTCTCTGCAGCCCCCAAGGAAGAATCTTCAATGGACATTTTATGAATATCTGCAAAATTAGGTTTTGGGGTCCCCCCCTTAGTTTTAACACTCTCAGCCTCAAAACTAGTGCTTCCATTATCTTCACTAAAAGACAGCTGAGAAGCCCTCTCTTGAGGCTTCTCTGAGCAGGGAATCCCTAAAACATTCCCCCCATCACTGTCCAAGAATTGGGAAGACTCCATCACCCCATGCACTTCCAAGGATTTAGCAGAAAGAATCATGGGCATCTCTTTGACTTCCGAGCCAACCAGGGCTGTCGTGAGTTCATGCTTCTCCTCAGACTTGTCTAAGGCTCTCATTGGAGATGCTCTCCCTTCTGACTTGTCCAGCATTCTCACTGTAGAGTCCTTCACTTCAGGCTTGCTGACCAAGGCTTTCATGGGAGAATGTTCTTCTGTCTTGCTGAAGGGTTTCATGGCAGACTCAACCTTGCCCAAGTATTTCAAAGGATGGGGATGCTCCTCATGTTCCTTAATGTCCAAGGGTACTGTGGATGGTAATGAAGGCCTGGGTTCTACTTCAGAGTCAGACCCAGAAACAGAAGTGCTCTCTGATCTTGAATGGGAAGGAGACTTTTTCTCTCCTTTTCTCTTCTTCTTCTTCTTCTTCTTAGAATGCTTTTGTTTTTTAGTTTTGCCATCCTCTTTTTCCACATGTTGATCTAATAAGAGCAATAAAATATTTTAAATGGCACATATTTTTCAAAATCATGATTTACACTATGTAAAAGTTACCTTTCTCACCTCACAGAACCTTGTGAAACACACTGACAGTCCATCTATCAAGACCACAAGTTTAAAACACTAACATATTTCCATATTTGGAAAACACACTGCATTTGATGCTCACAAACATGCAGCCGGCAATGAACATACCAAAGTGTTTGTAATAAAAATTCACTGCTACATTCCTTTGAACAAAACGCTGGTTACCTGTGATCAGTCCTCCAGCTGAATCTTGAACATCATTACGACAAAATCTGCTTCCATCCTCTTCAATAAGGGAATGGTTCTTCAAACTTGTCGAAAAGAAATAGAATTATCTTAATTCATTCAAATAAATTGTTATTATTAGTTTAATCAAAATAATTAATTGTATTCGAGGGGCAAAAATGGTACTTTTGCAGCTAAAACCATTTTTTGCATTGCAGTTTTTGTACTTGAGAACGTAAGCCCCTTTTTAACACTTGAATTATTCCACATGTACTCATGTTTTGAATATTGAAATATTTCCATACACTTTAAAGACCAGCGATAATCCATGCTTGCTAACCTTTGCACCAAAACTGAGAAGTTAAAGGAAACTTACCTCGCTTGATTTTGTGCCTCTCGATCAGAGTCAACCCCTGATTCAGAGCTGCTCTCTTTCCCTTCCTTGCGTTTCTTCTTTTTCTTTTTGTGCCTTTTATGCTTCTTGCTTTTCTTACGGGATGTCTCGCTACCCTCCTTGATCGGAATCATTTCCGCAGGGTTTGCTGAGCCTCCCTCTTCTGGACAAGACATCACACCATTTGTTCTGCCCTTCCCCTCAAGTAGTAGATATCATTCATTGATAGTGCATACATTTAGCAAAGCAGACTATAAGAGATACACAGGCAGGAGCAAAAACACTGAGGCATTCACATTATAATAGAAATAAGAACTTTACAAAAAAAAAATGTTCCCAATGTTTTGTCAGCTCAAGAAAGCATTTCTCCAAATAGTCAGCAGCAGACTCTCAAATATCAACCACCAAATTTTCCCAGCACAGGTGGTTAATTAAATGATAAAATACGATGTATAGCAGAAGCAAAATTTCAGTTTCTACCACAACCAGATCATTATAGAAGGCCACAAACCTGGATATGCTCTTCCAGCAGATTCCATTGTCACAGCAGTGTGGTGGTGCATCGGTGCCTCCCCCTGGCTGTCCATGGTAACAGCAGCTTCTTTCACGGGCCCTAAGTTTTCCAAAGAGCGAGATACTCCGCCGTTTTGGTGTCTGTCACTCATCACTCTGCAAGAAAGCTAAGCAGTTAACTTACAGGCAATTACCACGCAGCACCTATAATGCCACATCAAGGCTAAGATCATCAGTGACTGACAGATACACATGGTACTGGCAACTGTCCACAGAGACAACAGCAAGTAATGTATACACTACTATACTTGCTAAAACAAGTTTTTAATGAAAATTATTCAAGATATTTTGATTCATGATCTCCTGGGGAAGATCATAACATCAATTCTTAAGACCAAAAGCATATAAGGAAGCAGATGAAAATAATGCAAGATGCAGTGTATTCATAACCCCCCGCCCCCCTCCTCCCAGTCACCAGATGTGAAATCCACATACCACATTATCTGATAGGTTAGTTTCTGGCACCAAACAAACCAGAAGAATTCTTTGCTAAACTTCCATTATCGAGCCTGCACACACCAGCACAAGAGCACTTTTAGTGTTTAACACTAAAAGACCAATGGTATCTTAGGGCTGTTACAAAATAACAATATTACACGATCTAATTTACAACAGTAACCAGAGCGGGGCTTTAAACGAGGATACGTCCAAAATGAAGAGATTAACTTTTTCTAACCAGCACGTGGACACTGAATTGATATGCAGAACATCACACAACGGATATAAAATGCGTCCATATTGCATTACAATTATTAAACTACATAAGCCTGCAAAATGCTAATGGGCAAACACAATCCTGACAAAAACGACACTAAGCAACATCAACTACCTAAATAAACCCAGAACCATTTATAACACAAGTGACGCCGAAACCTTCACCAGTCTGTGATTTAATGCTTGCAACACCTCCACCGACTGCTAACTTATACCCGTCTATAAAAACAAGAATAATCAGTCACAGATATGGTCAACCCGCGTTCAAGGAATTTAAATGGACCGGATACACAGCTACCGACGGCGGCCTATTCAACACCCCTTACCCCCCACACTGAAGCGGCCGGTCGGCCTCCGCCAGCAACTCAGACGCCATAGTAAGGAAGGATCGTTGTTAAACGATGACACCATTAACCCAGCGCATGTGAGAGCTGATAAAACTCATACAGGCGTAACCTTAACAGTGTGGCCCGGGGAAGGACAGAGGAGACACAGGCGCTCGACTTTGACCCCCCATCTCGCCACCCAGCGACCATTTCGGCGAAGCGGGAAAACCTGCCTCCCCCCGCCGTGCGGCTACACTACGGCGGGCCGCACTGCCATCCATTTTACACAGCCAATCGTGTGGAGGAGGCCTGAAAACGCCGCTGAGTAAATCAAATGACGATAAACTTCACTTAAAAACACAGCAACTCGGGACACTCAATCTGTAACACAGGCCTTAACCGCGCGCTGCGCCGAAAATGACGTTTTAACGGGCACGCGCCGCGTAACCGCGACACCCACGTTAGCGGCCTCGGCTAAACACTCCAGATGGCGGCCGATTGTAAGCGCCGCATGCTACCGACGTGGGCTAAACGAAAGCGGCAGGGACTCTCTCATTCTCACCAGCTAAAAAATAATCCAGTTATGAGTTAACCATGCTCATGCCGCAAAAGAACTAATGGCCAGCTAGCTAACATTTGCTAAAACTAAGAGCATTTAACCCGGACCCACACAGCCGCGGCAAATGCTGGGTATAGCGGAAAATTATCAGAACCGGAGTTCTTTACCTAGTTAAAGCTTTTTGGAGCAACTTCGGTGCGAATGCTCATCTATAACTAGCTGCCCCGGTTGACCCATGTAGCTCACCGAGGCGGGGAAATAACATACAAAGAGGCTACTAACTGCGACGCGGCGTACAAACACAAAAGACACGCCGTCCATCCGCCGCGACGGCCCAGGCCCGCGTTTATCGTCCCAGCCGTCACTCGTCGCCCGCGCGGTCCCGCCGCGCACCTTATAAGAACTACCCCGAACCCATATTTACCCAGTGCGCTGACCTTCGCCTTCGGACTCCTTCGTTGCATTCATCGCGAACTCCCGAATAAGCCGTTCGCTGCCGGTCGCCATGACACTGACTAGCAGCCGGGTCCTCCGCTCTCCCAGCATGCTATGCGCGGCCGTCCGCCCCACCCGCTAGGCCACCGTGTGACGCTAGAGGGCACTCGTCTGGAGTCGCCCGACTCTAACGGGATAGCCGTCCAAAATGGCGGCTGACTTTTCTAGCAACTGTAATAAATGGCTGTGTGTTGTTCTACATTCTGCGTTCCTGTGTAGTGGAGGTCTTAGCATAGAAACGACGATTGCTCGCTATTTTAGGCTATTTATTTGGGGGAGTGAAAATACTTCTAATTCAAAAGCGTTTAGTCGTACGGCTGCTTAACGCCGATACACTGGGCAGCAGGGGACGCCCACTGCCCGTATTAGGGCAAGCCACGCACATAAATTATTGCATCCATCAACGATAACGCTGGCAATGTGATTTTTATTATGTCCCGTCCATCGATCTCTGATATCATTTGAAAAGGGGGTAAAATATTATATAATTACTGGGGTGTGTTTTAGTTTAAAAAGATTATTTCACTTGACTCATATATTTACTGTCGACCCCATTCATTGTGCACTCTACTTAGAACGAGTATATTAATCCTCCCTTAACATCACTTATTATTAACGTTTTACACACACTGTTTGGCTAACATTGGTTAAACTTATTGCTAGCTATGACAAACTTACTCTTAATGGACAATTAATAGCACGAAGCAAGCATAATTAACAGATGCCTGCACTGAGACTATACAAATATTGGTTCAAGTCATATTACAAAAATTGAGACTGTTTTGGGTTTGGATTCAGGGAAGTAAAACAAGTCTACGTTTTTTCCAGCACTTGTGCAAGCATGAATTAGGCTGGTGCTTTTGATATCCATTATTTAAGACTGTTTGTGATGTTATGAAAAACACTTAACATAAATGCATTTGTGATCACAGAAGTACTTTAATTGGCATATAACGTGATTTGACGTTTTATGAAGAGACTGCTGAGGGAGAGGCTATCCGTCACTCATGCTGCAGCAGGATAGGAGCAGATGAAGGCTCTTTTGGATCTACAGTTTGCTGTGCTCCACCATCTCTCACCTGTCCAAAAGGAAACATAAGCTGAACTTATGGTACACACAAATATAGCCATACTCACCCCTTCACGGTCACATATTGAAAAATTCTGGGGTATAGCCTCCCGTATGTCCTCCACAACTTCAGTTTTTCTTCTCAAGGCTAAAATTCTCTACTGTAAATGAGCACACATTTCTGACCGTTTGTGTGGGCAGTGTGTATACTAGGGAATTAGCTTCCCATTGCCAAATAAGAGCAGTGTTTTTCCAGGTTTTCCTATTGGTATGCTGTCCCACTCTCAGAAGCACATAATGTTCCAGTCCTTCAGCAAATCTCCTTCCAGGCCCTTTCAGATGTTCTCACAGGTAGCAACGGAGAAGCTATTTTATATGTGTGTGTGTTTATGTGCTCTTAGGTCAGCAACCGTTTGATCAAACTGCTTTCATTATCTGATTGCTCTCCTGCTCTTTAAAGCAATTACAAATCTTCAAAGCTGACAAAGCTGAACTCTGGCCGATGATAACCAGCAACTTGACAGTGTATTGTACCAAATTATTCATTTTATGGCATTGATTCAACGTCTATATTTTATTTACCACAGCTGTAAAATTCTTGATACAGCTTAACTGTTCAAAGCAGGGCGCTTTACTGGGTCACTCAATAGTTATGACATGTTTTATTTATGTAATCTGATATTCCCCCATCGGTACCGAGTGGCTATAAAAATGATAGAAATCTCACCGATTTTGAACATCTCTAAGCACTGTTTCTGGTCCTTTTCTGGTTTGGGCTGACCTGGCATCCAATCACTGTATGTCCAGGAAGAGCCGTCTGTCCATTGTTGAGAGTCAGCCTGAAGTAAACACATACAAACAAACTCTCCATTATGGCAAGTAATGCATTAGTTTCTCGAATTATTTTGTTATACAGATGATTAATGCCGTTATGAAATGAAGGATTATAGTTTTTAGTATGACTAAAAAAATCTAAGGATGATGATGATAATCCTAACAGCAAAGTACATATTTCTCAGTCACAAATGCACAAGTAACCTTAAATGAAAAGCTAGCTATTAAGGAAATTCAGCGAGCTATTTAATAGATTGTATCAGAGATTCTTGCTTTTAAATTTAGTTTTTTTTTTTTCTTGCTAATGTGGTATTGTGCAGCCACTAGACAGATGTTCATGTTTAAGTGGTTGTGTGATTTTGTTAACATGTATTATGGCAGTGATAGCAATAATGCAGAAGAGGAGTCTGTTCCTGGGCAGGGGTGCACCTGAACAACTCCTCCCAGCCAGGTGAGAGTGGGACCCTTGTTGGCCTCTGTGACCATGAAGGCGAGCCGGGAATGCAGCTGGGGGCTCGTCACGGAGGCCAGGTGGCCAGTCGGGGACACGGACCGGCATATGGCCTGGGAGTATGAACATTCAGCCATCATACATCATTATGAATCAGTTTAATTCTTCATTATATTCATATTACCGGGACTCAAGCAGTGGTTACTGTAATTATGGAAACGGAAGCAGTAGAATTGAGTGCGTCTGCTGTGGGCAGTCTGCTTCTGTCACACAATCTCTGACACGTGGAGGAAATGGAAATATGATTTTTCTTCAGCCTGACCACGTGTATGATGGTGCATAAACCGCTCTTAGATATATGTGACCACATGATGCCATGAGACACTATCACCATGGATACGGAGTAATGTTCATGTCGAATGCTTCACCTCCGCCTCGCTGAATGTCTGGGGACTGGAGAAGAAGAGGTAACACTTGCCGCTGATGACCTCACCATTGCAGGCGGGTTCCGACGCTGCAGCCTGTAGTTGCTGTCTAGACTTGTCTGGTGAATACAGAGTCCATATTGGGGCTCAGATTAAATATGGTTCCATGTATGTATTTCAGTATGTGAGTCATAGACCATGCATGCATGACTCCCTCTAGTGGCAAGTGTGCACACTTGCACATACAGTGCTGTCATTAGTCTGTCACTTGTGTCTGATCATGCATGTTTACACATGTTTCTGATTTAAGATCCCTCACCATTTAGCCAGTAGCTCCTCTGCATCTCCCCAGCCACATCTAGTGTTTCACCAGTCATTGGGTGCACCAAGATGGCCTGCGAGTTCTGGGTGCCTTGCCTGAACTTGTCCAACGAGGGAGGAACATACACTGGAAAAGTTAGAGTACCCCCCATTTAATGTGGGCAGCCAGTGAACTTGGAAAGGGACAGTCGGTACTGCAGTGCTGAATGTTGAGAAGAGAAACTGTGTCCGTGATCAGCCATTTAACACCCTACAGCAGTGATTCCTAGCCCATTCCTCAGGGGAACCTCAGCTCCCAGCGCACCTGTACCCATGAGGGTCTAGCTGCAGACGTCTGTAGAGTGGAGCTCCACCCGAAATACATTACCTCCACAGGAAACACGTGATCTTTAAGGACGTAAAGTGGAGCTCCGGTTAGGGTTATGGTTAAGGTTAAGGTTAGGGTTTATTCGCTGTAACACAGAGTTGAGGTCACGTGTTTCCTGTACCAGGTATTCGGTGTTCCTGATTGGCTGGGACTTGGGAGGGAGGAAAAAGGTGGACTGGGTTGGGAAACACTGCCCTACAGAGATAGGAAGTCTTGGGGTGCTTGCTTAATTCTGGAAAAATGTCGCAAATTTATTGGTTTCATAACAAAGGTCCATTGGCAAGCAATGTTTAACATATCTTATGCATAGACATTTTCTTTTTTATCAAGTATCTTAATTGATTTGACTGACTCCTTCAGGTTCTGATCTTGCCATTTTGCTGTTAATTGCAATTGTTGCCATTGGCTGCCAAAGGGATACTAAACACAAATATCTGGTGTTTTATGTTATAGCAAAGGCGTTACTAATTAAATAGCCCCCAATGAGACTGCTTGTCAATGAACATTTTAACTCAGAACAGCTCTTTTAGAACTATAATCTGGGTTCCAATTTATTACTACTTGAAATGAATGTTTTACTTAAAACTACTGGATGTTTCCAATGTAATATCCATCCATCCATTTTCCAACCCACTTATCCTACTGGGTTGCAGGGCGTCCAGAGCCTATCCTGGAACAACCCTGGATGGGGGTCAGCCCATTGCAGGGCACACTCACACACCATTCACTCACACATGCACACCTATGGGCAATTTAGGAACTCCAATCAGCCTCAGCATGTCTTTGGACTGTGGGGGGAAACCGGAGTACCCAGAGGAAACCCCACAACGACACGGGGAGAACATGCAAACTCCACACACATGTGACCCAGGTGGAGACTCGAATCGGGGTCCCAGAGGTGTGAAGCAACAGTGCTAACCACTGCACCACCATGCCGCCCCCCAATGTAATATATTTTTTGTAAAAAAAATATGTAATAATTTTTGTTATGAAAACCAGTATATTTGCAAACTTTTTACTTAATTAAGCAAGTGACCCAAGACTTTCTGTGAGCACTGTGACACCAATATATAGATGAATTTACATGAGACTGCCTACAGAATGCATGCCATTCTACACAGCAGCTGCTTGGCTTCTTACCATATCCATACGTTCTCTTCATCTCTCCAATGGGATTTATGACTAAGCCTGTATTTAGGTCCACCAGGGTGGCTTGGGAATTCTGGGTACCTTGTCTGAATTGGTCCGTGGTGGGAGGGACATAGACTGTGGAAAGGGTGACGTCATTAACGTAAACATTGAGGAATCGTGCCAGTGCACGTTCGCACACAGATGGCTTCTGAGATAATGTTTGGATATGGAATTGTTACCCAGGTGTGCACACACACATTCCCATGTCTATGCAGATGTATTAGAAGCAGGCAGGCATTCAGAGAAATGCAATTCTAGCCTGTGTTTACATACAGTCCCTGATTCTCCTCTGCATCTGGCTGACGTGGTCCTGGACCAGCTCGGTCCAGAGGTTGACCAGGTGACGCCGGGAGGGCTGGGTGCCCTGTCTGCGGTCCTCCACTGGTACAGCTTTCTGAGACCGGACTGGGCCCAGCGGCATGGCATGGAGGCCTGCACAAGTAAGCCAACATGCTTACACATGGGAAAAGACACAGCCATGACAGGCTTACACAAAGGGGAGATCTTATGACAAACTGAACTGCTTACACATAAAATCACTCGCTATATAGACAGTAAAAAATACCCTGTACAATATAATACACATATGACCTATAGTTGCCCAATTATCATGGTTAAATATCTCAGTGCCTTCAAAAGTGATGGGACTGAAAAATCTTAATTGGAATTTTACTTTAAGCAGTATAATGAATAAGTAATGGAAAAGGGACCCACACTAATATATATGAGATATTAGGATTTTATTTCTAATAAAGTATTCAGCTCTGTCCTGAAAGGCCAATTAAAGTGAGCAAGGGTCTTCAAATGACAATAAGTACTGGGATGATCAGTGTCACAGATGTTCTCTGTCATCAGGAGAAACATCTGCTTTTCTTGTAATATTTTAACAGTATATTGTATTTACTGTTTAATAAAATCCTGTTTAACAAAGATCTCTCCTTTAAAGAAAGACAGGTTTCTGTGAAGCTGTGAAAAAAAAAATCAATGAGAAGCATAGATTAAGAAAAATGAACGATTTGGAGAGTTTTAAAAAAAGAAAGGGCTCGTATACTTAGAAATCTTCCCAGAATGAGCTCAGCAAAGGGAAGCATCTAGCAGTGATTACAGCGAAATTATCATGGCTGTTTGGGATCATCCTAAAACAATCTCCACAGCTCAGTAGATGGGGCGCCCAAAAATCACAGAAAGCTGGGGTCACAAAATTACACAGCTGGAAAAAACTGAATGACGCTATTACAGATTATAATTTCCTCAGTGGTGGAAAGAGACTATGGGGAACAGAGTTTTATAGTCTGTCTATAAATATATAAGCTGTATATGACACGATAAGGGCCAGGGACAGGAAAGAGACCAGCGTCTCTCCTCACCCAGGGAACATGGTGATGGACACCTCAAGTCCTTCCATTCTGACATTGTGAGGAAAATTTTACCAGTCCCCACAAAACTCTGTGAATGCAATCAAAAGACTAAAAATGCCAAAAGTCTAGTATGTTGTTTGGTTACTTATGGGTAAGGTTAGGGCTGGGTATGGGTTAACGTTGTCAAGTTTAGATTAGAGTTTTCCCCATAGAAATGAATGGAGAGTCCCCACAAAAATATAATTACAAACCTGTGTTTTGTGTGTGTGTGTATATACACACACACACACACACACGAAAGTGATAATTTCCCAGCAATCACACACGGCAAATCAATATCAGCCCGGCCTGCTAATTCATGTGCAATTTCACATACTTTCCATTTGTCAGAGGCAGAGCTGATCGCAGGGGAACGTTCATCTGAACTGAAGATAACCGCAGCAATGGATTTACTAAAAAGTTAACCGTCCTGAAAGTCCACATCCCAGGAAATGATGAAGGGTCACAGATTTAGTCCAGCTTTTCTTAAGAAGCACTTTATCACCAGCTAATGATCGTCCCAACCTGACATTTAATTTATGCCACCATGTCCCTTTAGTTATGGCTACATATAAAGAGAGTCAGCAAAGGGAATGCTGCATTAATAACATATCTGTGCACAATGACATATCTAAACAAAAGGAACATAAGCTTTATTATACACATCACCTCTGACAATGCCCCTTACAGGGGATGTAGACTCTTACCAGATATGGCCAGAAGCAACACTGCCATCTTCTCCATCTTAAAGGAAAGGAAAGGAAGAGCCTTAATCTCCTAGCTTCTTAATTTGAGGAAGAACTGATTGTTGGCTGGTTCGAAGCGTCTGTCCTAATTCTTTCTCTTGGGTAGAGATATTAGTGGGCTGGACGCACCTGTTTGAGGGTACAGAACTGCTGGTTGCGGGTAACTTATTAACACAACATACTGTACTGGTGTTAACTGATAAACAGGTTTAAAAGATCTGATTGGTCATTAATGATCGGGGCGGAGCCTCAAGGCATTATCAGATTTTCCTTGATGAAACACACCTGTCTGTATCTACGCTGCAATTTTGTTATATTCACTGAACAAAGTCTTTGATAAGAGTATCACATTTTCCTTGTACCTCAGACTGACTTTTATGGTCTGTTAGATACATAAATGCATATTTTTTTTTACTGATAGCATCAGCACTCTGCCCCTAGAATAATCATTAGCATGAGTTTGAAGTACTTGGCAATAAGTTTTGTGATTAAAATCTCCATGGGCCAAGAGTGACCCATTTCTGGTTGGACAGAAGCACAGTGAGTTCAGCTGTGTCTGACAGCAGGTACCCAAGGCACAGCAGCCCGCAACAGCAGTAATACAAGCAATTTCAGCCATGGTCGCTCATATTTCTCTGTAGCGGGCAGGTTAGAGTGGTTCATACTGATACTTTATCTCAGTCACATCGATGACATCGGCAGAGTCACACAGGGGCCTTTTTCAGCCCGTCTCCAAACTCTCCTCATGAGGTTCCTCCCTTTGATCTAAAACGTTTCCACCAGGATTTAAGTAACCCAACATTTTTTTAAGTTATAACCCACCCAGCCACCTTATTGTTAAAATTAAGTTTGTGAGCATCCACGGTCACAATAAAAGATTACTAAACCCTTATCAAACATCTCAGCTGGGATTTTTGGAATAAAAAAAAACACCTGCTTGTATGAAAGAACCGATTTGTCAGGCACCCAAAAGGATGCATATATCAAGACTCTATACCATTTATTTATTAGATAAAATAAATACAAGACATGTACAGTAGTGGAAGTTGTGACACCGATATATGAAAAGACAGGATACAAATGCCCCATCCTTCTCTTGCAGTGGTTAGCCAGGACTGTAAGGTGTTTATAACCTCTGTCTGCAGTGCAGTGATAAACATAGCCTTAACCTTACAGCCTGGCCCACACTGGCTGTATGTCCAAGAAGAGCTCCGAGACCCTGAGGCAGAAGCGTATTATCCAGCTTCTAAACATTTTTTCACCTTTTTAGCAGGCGCTTTCGTCCAACGTGACGTACATTTTTTGAGAAAGCAGGGTCATGGTTTTAAGGCAGGGGTCTCCAACTCCGGTCCTGGAGAGCTACTATCCAGTAAGTTTTCTATCATACCTGGCTTCTGATGAGCCACACTAGTTCTCAAGTAAATACCAGGGGCAGGTGTGGCTCATCAGAAGCCAGGTAGGATAGAAAACTTACTGGATAGTAACTCTCCAGGACCGGAGTTGGATACCCCATGGTTCGAATTACGGGGGGTACTGGGGGGTACTGTACCCCCCGATCAAGACCCAGACCCCCCCAAAGAGACAGAAATAGCAGTTTGGGGGGGTACTACCATTTTTCGTTTGTTGTAAAAAAAAAAAAAAAGATAACCTCACCTTGTAGGAAAATTTTATGTAA
>JAODJU010000001.1:49663323-49679568 GCA_026776725.1 Gnathonemus echidnorhynchus | reverse complement strand
CAACTAAGTATTAGAATTGAACATTTTATTTGCAGTTATATTAATTTGTCCAATTACTTATGAGCCCCTGAAAGGAGAGGATTGTGTAGAAAAAATACTTTAGTTCCCCACATTTTTATGCAATGTTTTTGTTTTACCTACTGAATTAAAGCTGAAAGTCTGCACTTCAACTGCATCTGACTTGTTTCTTTTAAAATTTATTGTAGTAATATACTGCGATGGGCTGGCCCCCTGTCCAGGGTTGTTCCCTGCCTCGTGCCCGTTGCTTCAGGGATGAGCTCCGGACCCCCCGCGACCCAGTAGGATAAGCGGCTTGGAAAATGGATGGATGGATGTGGTAATATACAGAACCTAAAAATTGAAAAACTTTGTCTCTGCCCAAATATCTATGGTCTTGACTGTGTTTGTACCATGTTATATGCCTCATATGAATGTCACTTGGGGGAAAAAATGTCTGCTAAACAGAATGTAAAAAGTAAATGTACTCTATTTGTCATATGGGGTGAATGGTATTTGGAAAAGAGGGTTTATTCTAAATAAAAATCATTTTTGCACATATCTGTTGTTTAATGCCAGTGACCAGCATCTAAACTGATTCTGCTTATCCGGCCCTTGAGGAAATTTTTACGTTTTTTTTGTGCTACAAAGTAACTTTTTCAGAGCAGAGATTTCTCTGGCGTTATTTGGGATTTACTTACTGGCTATTGCTGTCACTGAGGCATAGTGTAGAAATAGTGATTAGAGTGACTGAGTGATTCGTAATAAAGTCATTGAGTGACTTAATGAGGGTGGTAATTGGCTTCTGCATTTGAGCATCAAATTAACAGTGGTGTTGAGGATAAATGATTATTAACAGAGCTATGGAGCATTGTCCGTGGTTTTTAGAATAGTGGGGTTTTTGGCCTTAAAAATGTATTGATTTTTAAATGGTTCTTGAGAAAGCAATACAGGGTTTGGCTGAAAATATAAAATGACTTTCAGACCAATGGATTTTATGTTATTTATTGATGTTTTTCTCTTTTATTGGATTTTATTAAGTCCATATTGGAATGGTTTTGTGTGTAAAGCACATCCTTATTATTCAGTATGATTTTCTATTTCAGCTGCATTTTCCTAATTGCTGTTTTTAAAATACCTCTCCACACTTTCCCTCTTGCTGGTGAAGCTGGACACCACTGAGGAAGTGAACATCCAGGACACAAGAAGAATGACATTTACAACACAGAAAAATGATAAGGAGGAATAAAAACAGATAAAACAGATATCAGCGATACTGCCCCGGTCCGGAGGTTTGCTTACAGCAAACCAGGTTTCTGGGCAAACGGGAAACACATGCTTGGATTTGAGGGATCAGGGATGGAGGATTTCTGAGGCCCGAAAGGGATTAGGACTAGATCTGTCTGCCTTGCATCACTTTCTCGGGCCAGACGAGCTTTGTATGATCGCCATGTAACTGGAAATAGCAGCGTGCGGACAGCCAAAAAAATAGGAAGTGCTTATAGGAGGAAAGAATGCCATGGCGACCATCCCACTGGACGCGTCCGGTGAAATAATCATTGGGATTTCCCTTAACATACTTGTTACAGTAGACAGCGCTCTCTGAGTAGCGATCCCTCACCTAGATGCTGGTCTTGCCCATCTTAAGGCAGGATATTCTCCCTGAATGGGATTTAACTAACCTGACATTCATACGGATCACAGTCTTACTGCACTCTGTCTTTTATAATTGCCTTCCTCTCCCCCACTTTCTCTGCGTCTGTCCTGCTTTGTAGAGTACAGGAGGATGTCTGACATTCCTGATGGGATGCTGTATCTGTCAAAATAAGTTCAGACCCTGTGCTGTGGTGGACAGACTTGGGGTTAGTTTCAGAAAACCTATAAAATAATATCTAAGAGAAGTTCTAACTGTGGCTTCACGGCTTAGAAAGAATATATTAGGCTAATTATGGTTTATCGTTCATTTGTGTTACACATTTGGTTGTAATGGCCTCTATATAGATATCACTGAAGTTCATTATTTCGATTTTATTATTATTATGCCTGGAGATCTGGTCTTCTCATTAAAAAGAGTGACAAAGCATCCATTTATCCAACATTTATCCACCAAACACAAATAACAGACACAATAACCTACTGGGTGTTGAAACTGAATGAGCCACCTGACACCTCTACCTGGCATTATATCATCTCTGAATAATCTTATTTATCTTATTATGAGGGGTAGTTCAATCAACTGGGCCTCTGCTCCTGGGATCAGAAGGTTGTTGGTTTGAATCTCGTGCTTGGTATAGTAGCCACATCTCCTCAACCCTACAAAAAATGCTCCAGGGGTACTGAATGGACGGCTCACCCTGCACTCAGACCCCAATCCTTGCTGTCACCTCTAAGTGAGCAAGAGAGCAAGATGGGATATGTGGGGGAAACACATTCCAGTGTCCCAGCACAAATGGCCAATAAAAAGTTTCATTTAATTACGAGGCCTTTATCTGGCCCCTCCCCTCAATGCGACCCTATGGAGAGATTTGAGAAAGGTCCAGAATGGGAAGAACACGATGAGGTTTTCAGGTGCAAATAAACACGTGTGAGCTGTTTCCGCTGAGCGTGGAAGTTTCGGTCGGTTGGGAGAGCCTGACATTCCAAATTATGCATGGCTCAGAAAGATGCCTGTGTGAGTTTCAGACTTAATGTCTTTGTTAAGCACAGTTTTGAGTAGGAAATTAAATAGGACGTTAAATGCAAACAGAGATAACACAAACCCGAAGCTTGAAATAAGCAAATATAACTTACGCAGCTCGGAAGATGAGTTTTTTCCCTTTGAAAGCGGTGAATATGCTGTCATCAGACCGGTTCAGACCGGTGTGGCCAATCACTGTGTAATAATAAAAAAAGCCAGTAGTGAGATGAAATGAGCACTAATCCCTGCTGGAGGGCAGAGCACACAAAGGGGGTGTTTGGCTTGTGGTGAGCAGCTCTGCGTGGGACTATTAGTGTAAATGCTTTTATTGTTGCATTTTATACCTGAATAAGTACAGATACTCAGACTCTATCCATTAATAGGCCACATTAGAAGCGTGTGTGTATTTTATAATAAATTCTAGGGCCTTTCAGTCTCTTGTTGACCGAAGGGCTCGTCTGACTGACTGCACCATAACAAGTCCCATAGCAATATCGTATGTTTTTTAATTATTTCAGAATTGAAGACCTGTGGATTCTAGACTGTTTTTTTTTTTCTTGACAGCTTCTTCTTGACATTCCGTTAAGCACCAAAACCTGACCAAGCGATAGAGGAGCTGGAGATCTTGCTAGGATTAAACGGGAATGACTCTGAGTTTCCCATCAGCAGGAGGAACACATAAAAAGAAATGGGATCTGTGAAGCTCACTTGGGCTGAACTGAGATCTCCAGAAAGTGCAAGGTGACAGGCGTGGCCGCCAGCCAAGCACGCTTCGCTAGTTAGGAGGGAGATGCATATCTGGCCCCCGCCAAATCACTTCCTATCTTGTAGTAGGCTGCCGTGTGCTGCTTGGCAGGAGATCAGAGCCTGGAGTAATGTATATGACATTAAGTTCATTACACCCATTAGGGGGCCCCCTCGAGCCCACTATGAGTGCTGCATTGTAGGCTACTTACATCGCCAGTTAAGGCCCCCCTTCTCCCAGCCGTGTCCCTCAGACATCTTAAAGAGTTCTTAGTGACCAGCGTTGGATCAGGTCCGCGTTTCCGTGTCGACACTCGGTATACCCTCCAACATGGCTGTGCTAACCAAATGCCCACCCCCTGATTCACAGGTGTCAAAGTGTCACATTTTATCTGTGAAACTCATGTTTTTTTAGCCCATGTTACTATCCCATGTGCCTAAAAGATGGGATATGAGAGAAGAATTAGTCTACAGATTTTACAGCTAAAATTTCACAAATGTCATATTGGTGCACCACTGTGAATAAGGAGAACCTATGCCTTTATTTTGATGGCTCAATGATTTCACCAGATTTTACAGGTTTTTTATGACCCATCTCACTGTTTACATTGCAGCTAACTTGACGTGTATGTTGCTATGTTCTGGACTTAAATACATTTTGGATTGTTGTGCTCATTAATACCCAGAGAGTTCTTCTCACGATGGTCTCCACATCTTCGTCTCTTCCTTTAAAGGTCCGGAAGCTCATTAGTGCCACAGGACTGATTAGCATTAATGAACTTGAGGCATCGTGACTTGTCCTTAAATTTAAAAAATTCTGTTTATTAGCATTAGCTCATTTTTTAGAGAACTGGAATGAACAGCAATAGGAGGCAAAAAAATGGCATAAAAGGGGAGTCAAAAGATGGCTGTCGGGGTACGTGTTTGGTGAGGAAGGTTTGTGTGCTGAATGTGACTGTTTCCCATGCAGTCTTCATCTGGTTACCCCCACAGATGACGTGCAGTACTGCACATTGCATGCGTTTCCTGCACAATGTGATTCATTTCATCTGTGTCAAATGTCTTGGCTAGAACAGCATCCCATCTAGGACTCTAGTGCAGTTAGAAACGGGGCAAATACCAAGGAACATGACATGGTCACATTCTGAGCTTTGTTGTTGTTTTATTTGTTGTTTAATAGTTGATGTACAGCTATGTAATCCATACAGGTGGAGCCAGTTATAGTTGCTATGGCCACAATGTTCAAGGTCACTCTTCTGTAGTCAACCTTTTCCCAGACACACTCACAGCGTGTAACTCAATCCATGGAAACCATGTCCAAGCTGGATCTGTGAACGACTGTGTCGGGAATATCTGCATTATTGAGCAACGCCTTGGGAAATGATGATTCACCTTGGGTAAGATGAGTCATGCTGTGACCACGGTTGTGTGAAAGGGCAATGTGACATCATCAGTTTGGGGGTGGGTCTTTCAGGAGGCGCTAATGTGACTTGGGGGGAGGGTGTGACATGGAGGGTATGGGGGCATGTTATTCATGGGGGAATTAACGTGACTTGGGGGAGCATGTGACATCATCAGTTTGGGGGCGTGTCTTTCAGCAGGTGGAAGCATGACTTGGGGAGGGTGTGTGTAAACAGAAGCAGCTGCTTCTCATACCTTGAAGTGAACAGATTATCAAAAGTTTTCTTACCATATTATTCCCAGTGATTCCAGACCCCCAGGGTTACTCCTCTCCATTGGCCTCCATTGCGCCAGCTTCTCTTATTCCCACTCCTTCAAAAGCCTCCCTTCCCACATAAACAACAGCATTAATCTCCAGCCCAGCCGAACCAAGCCGCTCCATTTAATCTCGCCTCCCCACTCTGCCTCCCCCTGGCTGCGGGCCCCAGAAACCCAACCGGGCCCACTGGCTCCCCGTATCCGAAGCTCCACGTTCATGGGGATGGGGGGGGGGGGGGGGGGGTTACTCACATCACGCAGTAAGTGGGAGCTCGGCAGAGAGAAGTGGGCCATCTTCTTTGCATTTTAGATGTTTTTTCTCTTTTCCTTGATAGTTCCAGCACTGTGGCAGGCTGTAATTTGTGGAGCACCAGCCAGGAGTAATAAATCATGGCATCTGTTGATGACAGTTCTAAATGAGCATTCTCATTGGGCCAGACAAGTACATCACTTTGTGTGTTATTTACTCGGGGCTCCGCCGTGCCATCTGTAGACATGAAGCTGGATGATTGCGTCTCCCGACATCAATAGCATTTTAAAGAGAGGCCTGTCTCCGCTGCCGTCTCTCTCCCTCCTTCGACTTTACTGTCACTTAAAGGAGGCCGTCAATCCCACCGTTTGAAACCACTGCTGCAGAATAACCCCGCATTTCATGTGATTCTGCACCTGCCTGTTTCCATCTCCGGCATGATCTGTGATTTGGAAAATGGTCCCACAAATAGGGCCTTTATAAGGTGACATTAAAATATTTAAAAATATGTTGACTGGGAAATTATAACTGTTTAACATGTGAAATATTTTGTGCAGGTTATATCTACAGTCCAGCAACCCACATAAGATAGTGGGTATTCCTATAGTCTATTGTAATCTATAGACTAAGATTACAACTACCAAAATTGGGTGATTTAAAACAATGTAGAATTTAAAATTTGGAGACAATATATGGTAGGAATTATTGCTGGGGCCTACACCTCATTTCATTAAAGAAATAAATCTTAAGTTTGAGAATATTACAAATTTTTTTTTTTCCCTGGGAGAATTGTTCCCTGGTCTTTCTGAAATCCATCTTAATTTTGCCACAGCACTGAGTATACAGATCGATGCTCAGAGAACATTAAATGGTTAAATAAATGGTGGACAGCTTCAGGAGACCAGGAGTCGTGATGGAACCTGTATTTTTGTGTTTTTTCTTTCTTGCAGTGGGCACCTGCATGCATAACTGCAGCAGCAGTGTTTACCAGCACTCAAACCCACGTAGGGGCCCCGAGGTTTGGAGTCCCCCTTCTGGCCACAAACAGTCACTACACCCTGAGGCCCCAAAGTGAGTTTTTAAATGGGGTCCCAAAACAATAAACCTGTCCTTGCATACAGGAATGTGTGTGAAGATCTCGTGGATGGGGGAGGACACATCCAGAATCGAGTCGAAGAGTGAAAGATTAATTCACTCAATCGCTAAAGACCCTGTAGCTTAGCAAGGCAGACTGGCACAAGCTCATTGGTCTTTCTTCTCTTGTTTTGGATGATGTCATTGGCAGACTTCTTGCTGGTGCAGGGGATGGGTGAGGGTCAGAAGCACCCCCCCAAAGCATGACTCAAAGTCCTCATTTAACACATTCAACCTGCAAAGGAAACTCAGTAGGTATAGAATAAATTCAGAAGAAACTGTGCAGGGAATGAATTGTCTCGGTGCAGCGCTGGCTTGTGGTGACCGGCGTGCCCCCACCGCACGGCACAGCGCATGCAGGCAGGCTCAAGGGCACTGCAGCCTACGCCAGGGAATCAGCTCATGGGCATTGTGTGGGCAAATGAGAACTCTGTGCTGCAGTACTGGAGGCTAAACAGCAGGGGGCAGTGCTGACATGCCAGTCTGAGCAGCAGGAAAGGATACAAGCCAGCTGCACAAAAATAAAGACAGACTTACTAACCTGCTGCCCCCCACTATACTCGCAAGCTTCCAAAACTATTTAAACTGCTCACCTAGAAAAATGCCTCATAAACTACTCAGCACCACAACAAAGTGGGGAAAAAAGCCCCATGTAAACTCTTTAAACCCATCAACAAACGTAACCCACAATTTCGTTGCTATAAAAAAACTCACCTTGAGATGTGGACATGATTTAAAGCAATGTAAGATTTTTAAAAATCATGGCAGTGTATGCTGGGGTCAGGAACGTGTTGGGAGCCCGGGTTTGAGGCGCTGGAGGAGGTACGTGGGTCACGGACTCCACGGGAGCCGCTCCCGTCGCCGTGGCGAGGCTCACATTCAGCCGTCATGGGGACGGTAATCAGCGCTGGGGAGGCAAGAGCTCACCCTCCCTTTCACAGGGATCCTGTTCAAGGAGACGGACGTTGTCGCCGGCTAACAGCCTCTATATCTTCTTTTTTATGTACTCCATTTTTAAATCAGCCTGAATGAAAGCAATCGAAATTGTACCACAGAATCGCTTCGCCGAGGTCAAGGCACCAGCAGATTTAGAAGCATGAACACACAGGGGCACCAACCCCAGCTGGAAGCTGATTGGCTCCTGGGTTGCCCGCTCTTCAGTCACTCAGAGTGAAAACCCTCTGTATGAATTATGGCCCCTTTTATGCCCCCCACCTTAAAAATTCCTAGAATCACTCATGAGTCGATTCCTAGATTAAACACGCTTGGTTGTTTAATGGTGTATTGCCCAATGTGGGTGGCCCCCCCAGGCCTGTTGTTTAATCCGCAGTCCCTAACCTTCCCCCTGACCCTCTGTAGCCGGACTTTCCAGAATAAAATAACCTCAATTGGGTAGTGAATACCTTCATAATGTACTAGCGGTATAACAGCCAGCTCTGGCTGTGTGTGGAATCATTAATGGTGTGTGGCAGGTCACTGAATAGCCCGTGATACAATAGCTCAGAAGCAGGCTTTACACACGGACTTGGCGCTCCGAGATGTGACTGAAAACACAATACCGCCACAAAGACTCATATCTGCCTCTGAATTTCATTACGAACTTTTAGCGCTGCGTGTTCCTCTCCTGCCCCCTTCCTCTTGGCGGGGTTGGCGATCCTGGGCTCCGGTGTGGGATTGGAAAATTAATTATGCGGGCTGTCCGGATGACAATGGGCAGCTGCTGATGTCTGCCTCGCCCCAGACCGTAAGTCTTCTGACAGGACGTTGCGGTGCATTGTGGAAGAACAAAGGCGCTCTCTCTACTCCCGAGGTTCCATGCCTAACCCTCGACGGCCTACCGCGCTGGAGCGTGTGCCGTTTGCGGAGGGAGCTCCCGCGATGCTGGTGTGTTGTGACGGCGGAAGTTTCCAGATGACATCCTCTTCTGCTTGCGGAAGCACATTTGTCGTCGGCACGTTTGGAACGGCTTGTGCGCAGATTAGAAAGTGTTCGAATTACAATGCCATGCATTTTCCCTGTCGGCGGGTGAGGGCAGCTTCTTTCATCTGATCTGTGACAAGAAGAAGGTCACTTCAAAAAGGGAAGATCAATGTATCAGTCGGCTGATGACTGGGAAAGAAACAATGATAAGCAATGGTATTATTTTTGAAAACGCCATTCTCAACTTGGGTGAGCTCTGCTCTGGCAGTCTTGTTGTTTTGACTGTGATCTGATGAAGGGCTGAGGTCTTGCAGGATGGAGAAAATCGTATGAATGCTTCTGTCTGTCATGAAGGTTACAAACCTCCATTCTGGCCCCTTTTCTGATCTGATCAAACGCAAGCTGATTCAAGACCCAGCTGCTCGTCTGGTCTCGGCCTTCCCTAGATGCTCACGTATCTCCACCCTTCATCTTGCACCAGGTCGCAGCCAGAGGTCATTTAAAGACTCTGGCCCTGGTTTAGCCAGCAAACAAAGGCTTGGAACTTACTACTGTGCTGGACAGCATCAGCCCTACACCCCTGCCAGACAGTTAAGATCTGTATTGGCCGGATGTCTAATACTGCTAGCGTGCAAAAATCACTCATGCAGAGCTCATTCCCTGACCGGTACCCCCATCTCCCAGCATCTGTCAGTGCCACCTTTCTCTCTCCCCCATTTTCAGCAGAAAATTAAAGACCTCTCATTCCAGGCGAAATTAAAATGGAGTACTTTAGCGTTTTAGCACCTGAACACTTGAGCTAGCGGTCTGCTAGCAAAGCGTGACGCTCCAGTTGTCTGCACGTCGCATGTACTACATATGTGCTTCAGCGGACAGACGTGTTGCTCTGTATTAATCTGACTGCTACAGGGGAAGAGGGACATGGCATGAATGTGAAAGACGATTCCTACAGGAACACTTTGGCCACACAGTGTAATAAAAAAAAAAAGAAAAACAGAAGACGAAGATATGAAAGAAAGCACGTAGGAGGATATTAACAGATCATGTAGTGGATCATGGACACGGGGGACCGATCGCCGTCAACTAAAAGTGCCCTCCTGAATGACACGGCCTCAGATGAGGGAAGACCTGAGCAGGCCTCTTTCCAAGCAGCCCCTCTCATTTCTGACTCAATCCAACAAGACACCAGCTGTATAAGAACACTCTTTCAAAACAGGGGACCAGAGACACTCTTGCTAAGTAAGCCCAGGGGTCCAGCAGAGCCTGTGTAACAAATACAAAAGTACACAGTCTGACGCATCCTTGGGCACCAACATCACTGTAAAACATATGGTGAGGTGTCCTGCGGCTGTTTGGGAGCCGTGTGTGTTATGCTGCCTAATAGACGCGTAAGAGATGAGATTCAAGATTCTTTATTTACCTATATCAGTACTTTGAAATTCTTACTCATGCCATCCATTAAGATATAATTTGTAACAGAACAAAATGAGACAAAGGTGCTCACAAGCCGTCAATGTGGAAATATAACAAGGAGCTTCAGATGTGCATATTTATGGAATAATTACCAAATAAGTAGAAGAAATGGCGAAAAAAAAAAGGCTAAATAAAGTATCCATCCGTCCATCGTCCAACCCGCTTATCCGACTGGGTCAAGGGGGGTCCGGGGCCTATAAATAAAGTATAAATATATTAAATAAATTCAAAGGAAATTTCTGAAATAGGAAATATTGCAGTATATTAGCTGCTGTAGATGACAGGGTCAGAAAGACCCCAGAGTGTTTGTGGTCACTGCGTGTGTTGACTGTAGCACCAGTGTCTGTCTGTACCAATGGTATCGCAGTTACACCCCCTAGAGATGTCTTACCTGTTTCCTGGTGTAATTATACAACATCTGTTATGCGAGGCCATCACTGCTGGAGACTGTCCGGTCATGGTCCATTGGACTCAAAACTGGTCCCACAGCAGGGCCAACGCAGGAGTAAAATCTTAAGGGCTGGTGGGGGGGCCGAATACTACGGGGAATTTCCCATAATTCTCCAATGTACTTCAACATTGGTTAACGCTAATTGCGCATAATATGGTTGGGCGACGTGAGATACTGGTTTCATTAAAGCCAGTATAGCGAAAAGCAGCAGCACGGACGCTGGGCTCATATCTAGCCCCGTGAGGCCTGCAGAGACGACAGCTGAGACGGATGAGCTGAGCTCCAGGCTGAACGGACGAGTGTAAACACAGGCGGATCGCAGACTAGCCCTTACGCTAGCGCTCCTCCTGTTAGCTAAAGACAACAGCACTGAAACAACAGCACTACTGCTATTAAATGAATAGTTAGCGCAATAAATTACAACTGGGGTGCATAATAGCAGCTGAGTGCCTGTAAATTAGTGCACGACCCGTACCAGCTAAGTCATTTCCCGCCTCTGTCATTTGCCATTTTTGTCCAATGGACTTAAGATATTTTGGGAAATCCACCTGAAAGTAAAAGCCAGCTAATCTGCCCCCAGCCTACTTCCCTCACCAGCAAGATTTTGGACAAAATGGGTGTCCAAAGGCATAAAATGCTTCCAAGTAACTGGTAGACTGTAATACATCCTTAATATAAAATTGCGGGTTGTAGAATAATTTAAATAGTTTCAAGTTTTAGAGAAAACAATGAAATCCTAAACATAGTGTTGGCTGCCGTAACAAACGACAGTGCCGTTGCTCAGCAAGACAATAGTGCATCTTAGAGACAATACAGTGTCATGGACATGAAATATAATAAGTACTAAACAATGAAATGTTACTAACAGTACAACAATGATGGAAGAGAATTGTAAAGAAAAAAAATGTAACTGTAAATTTATAAGAAATTACACTACATACAGACAGTTTTACAGGGTTATAGGATGTTTGCAGTCCCGAGAGCCCATGGAAAGAATCTGTCTGTGAAACGTGGCGCTGGTGGACGTGATGTCGTAACGCTTGCCACAGGATAGCAGTTTGTGGGGGATGTGAGCAGGGTAGCTGGTGGCCATGATGATGGTGTCAGACCTCTTCTGACAGCGGGTGGTGTAAATGCTCCATGCCGGTGACTCTGGCAGCTGTCCTCACTGTTCCTTGGAGCAGTTGGAGATCCTGGGCTGTCAGGTTGATGCATCAGTAAAGCAGCATCTCAGAACAACTCTCCACGGTGAGGTGGTGGAAGTTTGTTAGGATCTTAGCTCCCACTCTAAGCTCTTTAGTCTGCTTGGGAAGAACAGCCTCCCTTGTGTCTCCTCTTCTTGAGGAGGCAGCTGGTGTTGAGATACCATGAGTAGCAGTCTGGATGTCCAGGAACCTGACGCTAGTGACAGTTTTCACAGGAGTACCGTTCATTTTGAACAGGATGTGACTTCCTCTGTTTATCTTGAAGCTCACGATGATCTCCTTCATTTCGTCTACGCTCAGAGTGAGGTTGTTCAACTGTCACCGTACAGCCGGGTCGTTTACCTTCCTCCTGTAGGCGTCTTCATCATCACTGCTGATGAGGCCGATCACATTGGTGTCCTCCACAAGCTCAGTGATGCTGTTGGCTGTGTGCCCTGCTGCACTGGTGTAGGTGAGCAGACTGTCTGACAGAGGGATGAACTGGTGTAGCAGATCCAGAACTGGTAGGTGGAACTCAGCAGGTGTGGCTCATCTATATTGATGTCTGATGTCAACCCATGAGTTTGTGAAACTCAAAACACACTAAAGCGACGGCACACTGTGGATTTACGTGTGGGACCGGCTAATCAGTGTCTGATTATATTTAATATTTTTGAGTACAAATAGCATGTAAGATTTGTTTCCTCATCTACAGGCGCTCATATAATTTTGAAAATTCTGTCATCATCGAAAAGACACCATCAACTTGATCTCCTTCCTGCCCATGTCACGCACTGTACAGTCTGTCGCTGCTTCAGGGTTATGTAGAGGATCTTCCGGAGGGTCTTTATTTGCGTAATTTTCCCCCCACATTCCCAGGCATTCGGCGTTTATCAGCAGACGTGGCATGGACAGTAATGATCCTGTCACCGTTGCAGGGCCCGGCGGAGGAAATGGATTTGAAGAGAACATGGACAAGGAGAGGAAAAGAGTGAAGGTTTTCAATTATGAACGTGGAGAGGGATAGCTTGGCTTTTTTTCCCCCTGGCTCCCTCATCATTGGCTGAAATGATGGGAAATAACAGATACTGTTCTCTTGACCTCATTAAGAACACCAGGATGGGGGTGGGAACCTAGTTCACCCCAGACTGATCCATCTGCAATGACACTCCAGCTATCAACAAGGCAATCGCTGGCTACCCATGGGGGGTGGGGGGGTCATTTGCTGCTGTGTTCATTCACCTCAATCATCGTCTTTCACTTTCGTGCCACAAGTTTTTTTTTTGTTGTTTTGTTTTTGTTGCCATGTTTAGCCGTGCACCTCATTGGACGTCCTGATCTCTTTCTCCACATCGTCTCCACCAATTGTTTTCCACATAGCGGTGTTGTTGTTTATTTTTTTTTTTTGGTGGTCAAGTGCAGATTCCGGAAAACACTCAAGTGCCAAACCGAGATACAGCATATGTGCGATTCTAGTTTTTTAAATTTTTTTTTATCTCCACAGCTGGCCCCCTTCTCCCGAGACGGGCTGGATATTGGCCATGCTTCATGGTGGGCCAATGGGGGCAGGGGGTAATCCCTCCAACCACTTTTCTTCAGAAAGCCGCCATGGTTTTTTGTTTATGCTCTCATGGCCGTTTTATACTATGAAGAAAATCAAAGAAACCGCAGGAGGTCGCGGCACCAGGAGCACTGACAACACAAACAAAGTGAGAGAACGCAGTCCCGCTTAAAAGTACAGTTTCATTTATTCTTTTCTCCAAAAATCTGAAACTCAGAGAATGTAGGGAAATTTTGTTTATTGTTGCAAATTTTGTCTCAGATGTTTATCAAGAGAATTAGTTACTTGCTTTTTTTTCTGTATCTTCTGTTCTCGAACCCCTTTCATCCCACCTAGTAAATAGTCTTAATGCATCAGTAACATCCCACGGCAGATGCATTAACTGCGATAATGTACTTTTAACTTTGGGTAGTGATTTGTTGAATCTGTTGACTTCCATGTTTGCCTCATATATAATTCATCGCGGAATATATAAAACTCTCACTGAGTGGCATAAATTAGGGTGCAGCGGAGAGATCCTGAGTATTTGCAGACGATTAGGCGGCATGACAATGTCGAAGCGCTCCGTTATGTAATTTTTATTTTTTTCTAGCCTAAAAATTCCTTCTGCGAGGTAGGCCTGGGTATTGTGCCAGAGCATTTCAAGCTATAAAAATCAAAAAGTCATGTCAGAAGAGGCTGTGCCAGTAGGCGCGTGCATAAACATAGTGTAATAAGCCACCTGGCTCACTGCCCTGCATAAGGAGCTGGGGGGCCACAGGAAGGAGACGTGATACTGTATTAACGCACACATACACACACACACGCACACACACTCACACACTAATCTTTCTAGATGTGTCCGTGTGGCATTCGTATTCATCCACAACCCAAGCCCCAGCTCCAACCCCTTGCTGGTCCCAGACTTTGCCTCCAGCTTCAGCCAGCGTTGCCTCTGCTTCGCTGCAGTGAGCCAATGCGTTCCGGAGCCCTCAGGTTCTCCAGAGCCGTGGGATGCGGCCCCATCCATGTACTGCCATGGCCGCCTGCCGCTACAGCCTTGAAGATGCTCCCAGATACAGGCACCTCGAGGCCATGCAGCCTAAGCCCAGTGCAACAGGACCATCAGGAGTGCTGACGGCTGTGGTAGCATTACAGCTCTGGGCTGCACAGAAATGAAGGAACGTACCATCCATCCATCCCCATTTGTGATATACAGAAGTCTGGAATCTATCCTGGAAGCTACAGGCACATGGCAGGGAATGACCCAGGAAGGGCGCCAACCCATTGCATGGCAAACACACAAATTTTGGAAATCCTAGTTAGGAGGTTTTTGGACTGTGGGGGGTGGGGGGGGAAGTGGAGAAGAAATTCCATAACAGCACAGGGAGAACATGCAAACTCCACACACGTAGGGTTGGGCCAGATACTCAAACCCTAGTCTTAGAGGTGTGAGAAGATTGTGCTGCTCACTGCAACACCGTGCCACCCCAAAATGAAAGTTCCTTTGGAAATAAACATACAATGAGCATGAATTAATGAAATGGCGGCTCTGTATGTGATTCTCAGGCCCCCACGAGCCAGTCGAGATCACAGCCACGAGTGATGGATCGCTGGTCTATCGCTATTGTGACTGCTGTCACTCACGGCCATGATTTGTTTGTCACATCATATGTAGCCATTTCCTGGAACTCATCTGCAGCCTCAGGACAGGATGGAGGAGAATATTCTGGAATTAGAATGTCCTGAGTACCCCCCCACACACACACAAACACTCCCACACCAGCTAATAACCTCTATGATATTACTGTGTCCGTGGTTACTTAAAATCTCCCCCCGGCATAAATAAGGGATGCATTGCCGCTTCTCTTTCATAAAAAATGCGCTTTCTGGAGTCTCTGCATTTCGCAGGTAAACAGTTTATCAATGAGCACTTTCAAGTTCCGGCTTCTCCCTAATACCCTGACCTCATTCATATGTAAACTACTCAAAGCAACACGGGGACTTAAAAAAACATGCATCATTTACAGTTCCGCAGCTTTTAGGGGAAGCTTGAATTTATATTCGCTGGGATTTATAATGGATTGTCACTTATAACAGCCGAATCTGCAACGCTGGACAAGCATGTGAGTTGGGCCATTAGAGTCCGAACCTGTGCGAATGAGGGACAGGTGAGGTAAAAACATGCTCCATGCTGAGAGCCCCGTCCCCCATTTATAGCTTTGTCATGTGATCAGTCATGTGATCAAACTGTGTCATTTTCCAACCCAAACACCTCCAGATCCAAAACCGAGTCCACATCTTCCATAGTTCCTGTTAACTGTTAATTAATCTGTAAAATAACACCTGCAAACTATTTCTTATATTATTAATACCATATATTTTCAATGTACTGTTGCCAGGTTTTGTGAGTTTTGTCTTATTCCAAATATCTAATTCAGACATTTTTTGTATACTCTGTACCGACGTCTTGTTCCTTTTTCCCGACTTTGTCTTATAGCTTGGATTCTGTTCCCATTACGACATGAACCCTTTTTTTTTGGGATTTCGCATCATGTGTTTGGCTTAAATGCACCTCGACCCAGGCTTACAGGCTGACCAATACTCCAACCCTCCGAGCTCCTCTGCACCCCAAACCTTCTTGGATGCAGCGCTGCTCAGTACACAAAGCAAATGCATCGTTTTTTTGTGTCTCTTCCAGAACATCTGCTGCTGCCGCTCAAGCTGTTCCTCCCGCTTGGAGGGCAGGAAGAAATGCGACGGGCTTTTGACAGGGACGTGTATCGTTGCTCACACACTCCATCGCATGCCTTGGCGTGCATCACACGTTCGCCATCCGGGCAGGTGTTTGTGCACGTGTGCAGGACGGAAACTGGCAATGCCTCCCTATTGAAGGCCCTCCCCTTCCCTCCAGTTTTGGTCCTTTGCCATAAAAATGAAGTTGTCCCTCTGTTGCAGCCCGGCGCCATGGCATTGTCTTCCATTCATACCCGTGTCACATTTTTAGCCGTAATAATATTCCGGCTCATTTGCAGCCTGTAGCCTTAGTGAGGCGGCCTGACGGATATTTAATATAAATTAGATCTGTTGTAATGCTCGACGTGCTGGCCAGTTACTCTGCTCTCTCCCACAAGACGTGCGATTAGGAGGCATAAC
>JAODJU010000001.1:49622929-49640139 GCA_026776725.1 Gnathonemus echidnorhynchus | reverse complement strand
GGGGGGGGGGGGGGGGGGGGGGGAAGAGTGAAGAAAGAAGAAAGGGATCACAGAAGTCACTTTATTCAGCAAATATTTTCTTGTTTTATTTGGAAGGTGTGTTTTTATAGCTTGGTCTGCTGTGAGTGGACCGGTCTGTCCGGGTCTGTGCTCCCCATTATGGCTGAGACCCGGTGCTCTTTCGGTCATGCTGCGGTATGCAGGGTCAGGATAAGGTCGTTACGGAGTGCAGCCGGGAGAGTCGAGGTTGTTATCTCTAACTACTGCCCTGATAGAAGCCAGCCATCCCTTAATGGTGCCCTAAGAGGGACTTCGCTTAGAGTGCCAGCTCTAACAGACCCGCCGCACTGTAACATCCGTCTCCTGCCCTGTTATTGGCCGTCAGAGCCTAACGCCGTCCCGCACGCTTCACTCTATCTCCCTCGTTTTGTCTCTGTCCCTCTATCTCCCCGAGTGCCTTAAAAGAACAGATTAGGAGCAGGGACTAGAATAAAGCGTTTTTTTTTTTCTTCTCCTTCAAAGGGCCCCTGAAATTGATCATAATGTATCAAGCGGTTGCCAGGAAGCAGAAATAAACTGGTTTCCACGTAATTGAGTTTCTAAATTCGCCCGTCGCTCGCGGAGACGAGTCGACAGAATCCCGACGGCATGCCGCTGATAACTTGAGCGCGGTTAAACTTTTGTGCAGTGCTGAACACTATCTCAAATTGTTTTTCATTATAAAGTAACACGATCAATATTGACTGTTAGTTACCCTCAATTTACCCTCTACATTAGCATCTGTTCACTCTGGCAAGTTCCGTGGCCTCGATTGCAGGTAGAGCTCATGCTAGTGAAGAACAACCCACCAGCACCACTAGACGTTACGGAAGTAATGAGTTTTCCTGTAAGGATCCTCAACCCAAAAGCCAAAAAGTCACATGTGTTGATTGGTTGGGCGTCGCCGAACCATTACATCATTATCTATTCAGTTAACAAAGCTAATTATTCATGATTAATTGTTAATCTCATTTTTGAAATTGACAGTCTATTCTTGGTGTTGGGGAATCTGTAGCTGGACATAATGTGAGAGTTTCACAGGCTGTCGGGGTGGGGGCTGCGGTCCAACACAGGGCCATAGCTAGGGTTTGAAAATAGTGAGGTCAGAAACCCCGGGGGTGGGGGGTGGGTCTCTTCAATCACATTATTGATAGCATCCCCTTCATAAGCTGTTTATTTAAAAATTTTTATGAATTAGTTATTTGAAATGTTAATTAGCCTAATGTTTTATTCAGGTGGATATTTAGCTTCAAATCTTATTTTTAGCTCTTAAAAATTACTGAGGACCGGACCTCGATGACCTCATAGCTGGCTGCAGCCCAGGTCCTACCCCTGTACCAGGATTACATGAGTTTTGTCTGTCACTCCATCCCGTCGCTGTTTCCCTCTCTTTTTGGTGAGTTTTTTGTGCTCTATCAGCCTCCCTCCTATCTTGCTACCCATGGAAACGATTCTGAGTTCCCCCAAATAAAGATCCCAGCTATGTCTTGTATGGTTTTGCTCTCCGTCCTGAATGGAGTCTCACATCTATCTCTCAGCACAGAGAGTGGTCATGATCCCAGAGAGGCAGTGTGCTCATCTTTTACCGGTCAAGCACTCCCTCTAAGTAATCCTTTCCTGTGATGATTCATCTGGCTGACAGTGCTTTGGCTGTTGATGCCGGTGCTGTTAGTGCTGGTTCTGTTGGTGCTGGGTTTGTCAGCGCTGGGTCTCTCACTGCTGGGTCTGTCAGTGCTAGTTCTGTCAGTGCTGGTTCCATCAGCGCTGGTGCTGTCTGTGCTGGTTCTGTCAGTGCTGGGTTTTTCTGTGCTGGGTCTGTTCGTGCTGGTGCTGTCTGTGCTGGTTCTGTCAGTGCTGGGTCTGTTCGTGCTGGTGCTGTCTGTGCTGGTTCTGTCAGTGCCGGGTCTGTTCGTGCTGGTGCTGTCAGTGCTGATTCTGTCAGTGCTGGTGCTGTCAGTGCTGGTTCTGTCAGTGCTGGGTTTTTCTGTGCTGGGGCTATCAGTGGTTTGCAGGGATCTGCACAAGCGGGATATGCAAATCAGGGAAGAAACTGGGATGCAGGTTAATGTCTGGTGAGTTTTGAACAGAGCAAAAAACAGGCAAATTCCTGGCAGCTTCCCGGTGATGCAGGTCCACACCAAGACAGGCTACATGATATTATTAGTTCGGAAATCTCTATGGATAGCTGCTTCCTAGCAACTAATAATACTGGAACAGCAGCGGTGTCAACTGGGCTGGTTGTGTGGTTTCTGTCAACCGCACAGGGAAGGAAGCATCTGCAGGTTCCCTTGTCGCTGCGACAGTTTCTGCTCAAAGCGAGACGATATTGGACAGAATCGGCAAGCAGCCTTAATTGTGTGTGTGGTTTTCACGTCTTTTATCAATGGGATTAGCGGCTGATAGAGATGGTCTTAGCCTGCATCCTCTGACTGTCCGTCAAAGCAAACCAGAAGAATTAACAAGACTGGCGTGTAGACCACAGGGGGATCCCAGCGCGTATTGATAAATGCAGCATGTAATTTGGTTCACACTCACGCAGAGATTTAAACATCAGGAATGACATTGAAAAGTTCTCTAGCTGTCATTTTCTAATTACAAGTTTTCATCCTACATATTCCAAAATTAGCATGAAAATATTTTATTACTCTTCCTATAGCTACTACTACTCATACTTGTACTACTACTACTAGTAATAATAATAATAATACCATCCATCCATCCATCCATCCATCCATTTTCTGTAACCACTTATCCTGTTCAGGGTCACAGCGGGTCCGGAGCCTATCCTGCGGGCGCTAGGCAGGGTGCCACCCTGGATGGGGCGCCATCCCATCGCGGGGCACACTCACACACCATTGACTCACAGACACACACTCACACACCATTGACTCACAGACACACACTCACACACCATTGACTCACAGACACACACTCACACACCATTGACTCACAGACACACACACACAATAATAATAATAATTATATTTTCAAGTAATTACAAAGTGTACAGTGTGATTGCTGATTATTGTGCTTTTTATTTGAATGTTTTATTACATACTAGATAAAAATCCATCCATCCATTTATCTTCCAACTGCTTATCCTGGTCAGGGAAGATAAAAATGACAAACTAATTTAAATCAACACCAATTATCGAAAGTCCCATATTCTGGAGTTACCAACACCGGTCTTTTTATCCAGTGTCAGTGAAATGAATCAAAAAGCAAAATGCACACGGATATAATTGACATGGGTTAGTAGCAGTGGTCTAGAATCAGCCCCATTCAAATCAATAAGAAACAAAAGCTGTATATGCCCTATCTAATGGGTGCCAGCCATTGCAAATACTTCCCATGTAATACAATTTAATTAAGCTAATGTTTCTTTGGCTGCTCAAGACAAAGTGTTATTTCAGGTCGTATAATCCAGTAATACAAGGCCTTACCACATTGGTGCCCTGAGCTCATAGCCTCTGGGTTAGGCTCCGGACCCCCATAACCCTGAATAGGACAAGCAGGTACAGAGAATGGATGGAGGATGGATGGACCACATCTGAAACTGGCTTACATTCCTGAATTTGGTGATGACTGTAGCCTGTCTTGCCCTGCCCTGATTGTCAGAGCCCTGTAACAAACCCACATGTTTACCATACGTACCTCAAACATGCTCCGCCCACACCTACCCATGCTCCGCCCACCCAAATCCAAGCCCCACCCATTTCGCCTCCCATGTCATACCAACCTCCCATCATGCCTCACCAGCACCAAACCAGTACTTCCTTTTGCTCGTTACCCAGTGATAAGATGACTGTTTGTTTTATTTGACTGATTGTGCTGTTGTTTCATTAGTTCCCTGATTTATAACGCATTGCCCTGAATACATTAATTCTGAAGCTTATTCTCCTTTTATTTAGCCTTCTCAGAGCAACATTGTTCATTTAGCATTTCCCTAAAACACACCAATTTATTATCCAGTCTTTAACACGCCCTCGCTCACTGCCAAGACTTTCTACCCATCTCCTGATTATTTACCTCCCACCATAAATTTTCTAATTTACGGCAGTTAATAAATTACATTTAATGTATCAGTTAAAAAAGCATTTAAACTGTATAATTTAATTTACAACTTGATTGCATGAAGATTCTAATGGCCACCCCCATCTCAGAAACAAGGAAATCTCTTTCCCTCAGTTGTTTTATTAATAATTGTTGTCTTTGGAGATTAATGTTCAATGATATTCTAAAGATAACATTAAAGATTCGCATGAGAAGTAATATTGCAATGCAATGATGCCCCGTCCTGGGTTATTCCCTGCCTTGCACTCGTAGCTTCTGGAATAGGCTTCAGACCCCTGTGACCCCTCATGGGACACGTGGGTACAGAATATAGATGAATGGATGGACAGAAGGATGGGAAGTAATACATAGACCACTGCTGATATCCCAGGATGCACTCAAGGTATCAGTGACACTGTAATGGATTTTGATCACAGGCTCCAGTCTGTAATGACCCTCTCTGCAAGGAGAGCTCAGGCCCACAAAGAGAAGGGCATTAGAGGGGTCATAATTCATACAGAGGGGCCAACCTTATTATTAGCCAATGATATGCTTTCAATTGATGAGTAACTTAGAGGCCACTCTGGGGGCCAATCAACTTTCAGCTGGGGCCAGTGTCCCTTTGGCTCCACCCCTGTTTATGCTCCTCTGTGCATGAAATGTACCACTGTGCGTTTGATGCATGTTGCCCAGTGTCGTTCCCCATTCCTATATACACCCCCAAGATAGAGATCAGGGAGGAAGATTAAATCTCCTGTGTAGTCATGCAGGACACACCTCCACTTAAGACCAAAGAGTAACGGCTGGGGGAACATGATGAGTAAGTTAATGCAGTTTTCCGCATGATATAAACAGTGCATTTTATTAAAAGCTTAACAGTCATTACCACTGATCAATAGCAGCAGTGTGCTCCACCTTAAAAGATCTAGTGCCACAATGGGCCGGAAAAGAGGTCTTCATCACTGAGAAGAAGAAGAGGAGGGATTCTCTCTTCTGACCATCCCAGGAGGTCTGAGCTGTTAATAAATCCATGCAGATAATGCCAGTGTGGAAGTGAGCTTCTCCCCACAGATTTTGTGGTTATGTGAAAATAAATTAAAACTCTGGAATAAACTGCTATAAATTTACATATCTCTTAACCCAAACTTCCTTTCACCAGCTGGACCCTGGAGGTGTTCTAGGTTACGTATCATGTAACGTGCATTGGATTGAACCATATTTTAACCATATTAAGATTCAAGTTTTATTTGTCACATGCACAAACATAAGTTATGCATAAACATAACTTTTTCTGGAAATAGGATCTTTTGCTGGAACAAGAAACTTTGGTCATGATCACACATTAGACTCAATTGTAATTTCTCAGAGGCAGTTACAGAACCCTTTTTTGGTACCTACTCCAGACTAGATACTTTTCGTTCGAACAAGAACTACTGGAGAGGCGCTTACAGTGATAAACTTGCTGACTGGTTGACCACAAGCACCAACACTTACTTGGAAGTTAAGCCGAAATGTAGAAAAAGATATTTGGCTGAGCAAAAATTGAGCAGATAGAGGTATTTTTGTACCCCAGTTACATTTAATGCATCAAATTATGCATTTTTTTGTTTTTGTCTCCATATTTCTGCATCGGAAAATTCGATCGCTAACCAATATACTTTTGTCAGATATCGCTGGTGCTGGCAGTGAAACTTGCCAGCGTTTATTAGAGGGAAAACGTTTTTATTCTGTGGAAAACTGAAAGATCAATGAATTATAAACATGCTGCGGGTCATATAAGTAAAATATAAATAAAAGGCTGTGTCCCATTTTGATCATGATTGACCCCCAATAACTAACAAATAACTAACAAAAAGATTTGTCTATCCTCTATTGTTTTGGCCTATTGGTGTAGTTTCATATGAAACTATGTGTGAAGTTTAATGTGCAAACCTTTTACGTCTTTTCTAGTGCTTATTTTACAAAAAGGTCCCAGTTCCTGTTTGTGTGGTCTGAAAGGGACACATGAAAGTGGCCAGAAGTTACAAAAGTTCCAGGTCATGACAGCCCAGGAGCTTGTAAACTGGGACCAGGTTCATCAGCGTGTAAATACCTATATATTGTACATCTGTGTAGTGAAATGCTTTTCCACCTGCTTCCTGGATTGTGCTTGAAAGGAAATGCACAATACAAAGAAAAAAATACTTGAATAAGTTTAAAATAATAAAAATAGTGAGCAAGGAGTCAGTACTGTAGTTGTAAAATGAAGATGTCTAAGGAAAGTGTGGTATGGTATAAAGAATGCTGAGTAAAGTGGCATTTTAGCTATAGGAATCCCAGTTCAGTAAGTGATATATTATATACAGTATAGGAGTCCCCATTCAGTAAGTGTGTGTTAGCTATAGGAGTCCCCATTCAGTAAGTGTGTGTTAGGTGTAGGAGTCCCCATTCAGTAAGTGTGTGTTAGGTGTAGGAGTCCCCGTTCAGTAAGTGTGTGTTAGGTATAGGAGTCCACATTCAGTAAGTGTGTGTTAGGTGTAGGAGTCCCCATTCAGTAAGTGTGTGTGAGCTATAGGAGTCCCCATTCAGTAAGTGGCGTGTTAAGTATAGGAGTCCCCGTTTAGTAAATGGACAGCCTGACAATAAATGCTTTTTCTCAGTCTTATAGGAAAATGGGGATACACACCAATTTAGTCTGAAGCTGAAAAATCATAAATGTAGGTTTAGGAAGCTTCTGGTGTTGAGCTTTAGAGAAAAGCCCGCTGTTACTGACACACCACCGGAAGCTAACAGATGGCAGGGCCACAAGAACAAATATAGCAGACTGTGATGCACTATCGGTGTGCTACCAGAGCTCTGCCTGCGGGTCACACAGAGGATCTGGGGTTACAGCAGTCATCCATCATGCCGACATGCACAACAGCTCGGATTTCTTACTTACAGATGGAGGGGGGTGGTGGGCATTTCTGGGGGGTGGGGAAGGGGACTATTCCCATAACCGCAGGTTAGGTATCGATGGCAGGTGTTAATGGGGGATAATGGCAAGAGCAGGTCGGTACGGAAGTGTGCTTTATAAGCTGCTAAAGTGCCCATTTCCCACATAACACCCAGCAATTTAAGTCCGAGCCGCCGGGATGGCCGTGAAGCGGGCGGCCCCAGAGCACCAGACACTACGTTTGTGCAAAGGGAAACTACCAGCTGCAAACAGTTCACCAGGGCTTAACGAAAACGTTAGTTAAAACAGGTGCTGATGGGGAGCTTTGCTAAAAGAATTAGCCCTTGAATGATCTGTTCTCTGGAAAGCAAATCTAGATTAGATTAAATTAGATTGAGCTTGATCGCCATGGAGATCAGAGAATGAAATGCAGTTTGGCGTCTAATCCGAAATAGTGCTAGAAATTGCTGTGCAACTTATTTAAACATGTGTGATAAATAAACATAAAGTTATGGGATGTAGGCTGGAGATGGCTGGCTGTATGGCTGAAGGATGTATCCCGTTAGGGAAGTTTCTTACCTAATGTCATTTAAAATGATAATAGAAGCTATTTGTTTACTGGAAACCGTGAAGCCATTAGAATGGTTTTGAGAATCTGAGGTATCAACCAACATGCTCCAAAGTGATCATTTCAGTGGGTTTGTCTTGATGTGAAGCCCAGCCATCGTACATTGAGACGTGGCATTAAAGATAGCGAAGAAGCATGTTTAGAGGTCCGCTGGCCTTGTGTCTGCTGACTTATCTCAGCCTGGCTGTATCCTGTCTCACAGCTATCTGTACAAATGGCCCACATCCCATTCTCAGCATGTTTGCTGTATTCATCAGGGCCCCCCAGATCGTGGTCATGGTGGGTGGGCGGTATCACAAAATGTCGAAAACCAACAGTTTTAACCCACATCCTACTGGTTACATTTTCGATACACAATGAGGGACTGATTAACCCATGATTGGTAAACCCAACTACTGTGAGTTTTAAAGTCTCACCCACCCCCAGTACAATACAGTACTACTTTACAGACACTTTAAAGTACGACATTCGGGAAAAACAGTACTGAAAACCTACAAATTACTTCTTAAGATCTGACACCGCATTACAATACACTGTGCTCACAGGAAGTGTTTGAAAATATTGCTATTTTACTGGTTCTATAACAAGAATAATTGGCCCTTTGGGAGCCAATGACTACAATTACAATTAATAGCAAAATGGAAAGAACAGAACTTAGTCAGTCAAAAAACTGTCACTTGAAAAGAAAATTTCATTGCGGAAGATATGTGCAGATATGTTAATTATTGCTTGTCAATGAACTTTTGTTATGAATGTGAATGTGTCTTAAACATAAACTGAATAGTATCAAAACTGAATCCGACTGGGAACTTGTGAATCGAAATCAAATGGAATTCTGAGGTCAGGGCCAATTCCGTGCCCTAAACAATACCCGTATTTCACTAAAATAAAAAGATTTCAATTTATATTTTGGCACATATCTGTTGAAATCCTTCTGAGACATGATATGTGAGTTTTAGACTTTCCCGATTTTATTTTCAGCTACTCTTTTTGGTCAGAATTAATTTTTTTGTGCTTTGAAAGAGACAGGTTGGTGTTGTTTTTAAGGAACTATACCCATATGTTCCTTAAATAAATAAATAAATTAAAAAAAGGATAAAAATAGTATTTGGCCTTTCTGGTTTTTGAGTGACTCTACATCTGTACATTTGTGTTCCATTTAGAGCTTTTCAAACATCTCCTCAAATATCGAAAGTTGCCATATAGTACTTATCTCATTCTATCGGACTGATATCAAACCATAATCAAATCGGATTGAATCATTAACTTGTGAATCAGAATCTAATCAAATCGGAGCATCTGTGCTAAGACGCAACCCTAACTACTACTATTACTACTACCACTGCTGCTACTACAAGTACTACTAAGGTCAGTGGAAGGGCATGGATACAGATTCAGGGGACCCAACACTTGACAAGGGCCCTTGAGTATGTAAAATTAGGCAGGGGGTTCAAGGCGACATTTTGTCAGGGGGCTCTGAATTTCTAGGTACACCCCTCACTACTACTACTACTATTATAATAATAATAATAATAATAATAATAATAATAATAATTATAATTATTATTATTATTAACAACTAATAATAATAATAATAACAGGTTCTTCTGAATTATTATCACTATGGTACAAGTAACTGAGTGCTGTGTTGTCACGGAAGATACCAGGTGTTTGACTTGTGTTCTGTCGTGCAAGCTGACCTCTCTAAATCACCGTTAGAGTAATAAGACCCTCCTACAGGGATGCCTTTTCAGTCCTTAAAACATCTTAGCCGGGCTGACAGTGTGACTTCACTTACTCCGACAGCTCGATGTTTTATCAGAGGGATTCAGGTTAAGTCCCTTTATCAAGGTCACTGCAGCCATAGGTTGGTTTGTTGTTTCTGGGGCCCCACTCAAAATGTTTCAAAAACTAAATAAATACCTAACTGAGTCAGAAAATTGTAACTAACTAGCTGGATAGCAGAACATGCTGCTTCAGCATCTCCCAAACAAAGAACTGTTTGTGTCCAACAGGGGACTTCAAGGGCCCCATGCAAATGAATGGTTGTAAGCACCGTCACTGACTGGCCGCAGGGCACCACTTGTGATTTTATCCAGTAACCCTCAAAGCTTTAACTACTACACCACCTGCTCTATCCTGTGGCCACCTGCTAAACTGCTAGTTTAGTTTCATGTAGACATGCTGAAGACTTCACTACCCTCCACAAATGACATGAAGCGATTGTAGTATTATTGCTCATACTCAAAATCGATGATCTGCCCTGAAAATGAAATCTCCATGAGCTTGACAAGGGTCAGCAAAAAACCCCTCGCTGGTACGCATAGTGTACAGCAGAAGCTGCTGGAGACAGCAGAGTATCACATTTGCATGGTATTCTGTCAGAGTTATTCTAACATTTATATCAAGTTCCTGTCCAGCATGTGGTACATTGCTTTCCAAAATTCAGCCGAAGCACTCAAAGTCTTTCATTGTTACAGCACTGATTCCACTTACAATATGGATGTGCTGCCTCTGTGGTGTGCGATGGCTAGTGCTGACGGGAATTTAACGATTCTGTCAAGTCAATGATGATATGATGATTGATCAAATTTGGTCTGTCACTTTTGGGTGGGCAGATGATCTGTTTGGGTTGGCTAGCCAGCCTATGGTGGTGTGTGTCTGTAATTTCATCATGTAAAACCTTTTGGCAATGACAAGATTTGGGTGGATACTCAGAGAGGAAGTCACATGGCAAGCACACTTGTTAAGTTCACTGGATATTCCAGTTATGGCTTCTGTTTCCTGTCACACCAGTAAAGACTCCTAGACTCCTATGTCTGACCCCACAACTGAGCCGCATCCCGCAACTAGACTCCTGCATTGTTTTCTTGTTTGCCAGGCTGATGCTGAAAAAGTCTGCTGCTCCTCTCCCTCCTCCTTTGCCGAGTTCCAGATCCCCATCACAAAATCCGGTCCCAAATGCACCGCCTTTTCCTTCCTACCATGCCCCATGTTCCATCCCACATTCAGCGATTCTTACAGCAACCTACAGTAAATAACGTATTACAGTATACATATTTCTAGGCAGTAACTAGGCACACACACACACTCAGCAGTACATAACCGCTGTCCATGACCTTATTTAACTTAGGTTTCTCTTTTTTGCTTTTGAAAAAGAAAACCCATCTGAGGAGACGCTTAAGGGATCGTCACTGACCTTTCCATGACACCAGAAACGAACAATTTCAAAAGTTATTTGACAAGCCAGCAGTGGAGAGATTCATTTTGGAGAACAAACATTAAGCATAAAAGAAAATGTGTGACGTAGACACCAATCAAGCATTCGCTCTTGGAAAATTGTATAATTTCCGTTTGACTGAAAGTTATTTAAATTGAATGACGCCAGCGAGCAGTTTCCGCGCGACCTCCCTCGAAGGGCGTTCCGCGCGCTAGTTGCTCCTCAGCCGCTCCTTTCTGTGACTTGTCAGGTCATTAATATTTCAATTTCAGTTGCCAAGTCTCGATACCCTCCATAATTCACACATGATGCTCTGCTGCTGTGATTCTTACATCATATCCTGCCTACTTCAATCTGGCACATATATGTATCAGGGTAATGCTCACTAAAAAGCACATTAATTAGGCCGTGTATCTAGTATTATTTTAGTATGAAAAAATAATATCTACTTACATTCTTTATTTCAATATTTCACTGGATATTTCATTTTAATTACATTGTATTGAGCACCATTACTTTGTATTTTTCTCAATTTTTTAGGAATCTCCTGACATTTGTCAACTGTTATCGGGCTTACCTAGAAAGCAGGATTATCCCAATGTGTGAGAAACCTCTCAGGATTTGTTATTGACTCAAGGATTCAAACAGTTCTCATCAAGGAAGGAGCATGATAATATCCAAAACAGAAGCGCTGATGTCCAACAGAATCCATTCAGATAGAGTGAAAATGGCTTGATAGCAATCAAACATGCGATGGTAATCTGTGTAATGGGAAAGCGTTTATCAAACAGAGTGATATTCATATCAAATGGAATGAAAGTAAGATCAGAACCAGCCTTTGGAAACGTTGAATGTTTCAATTCAACTTTCAGTCATTGCTTCTATCATTACGTTTTGTGGTTTGCATGCTCCTTACGGTTAGATTCTGTATTATGTAGGCTACTTATCTTCTTGTGCTATACGGCCTTTAAATACTGCTGTCTTGACTAGGTTTGTTCACTGAAATGGTGTGCATTATCTTTCTAGTCATTTAAGCTCTCATGCATTTCATTTTGCATGCACCTTTTGAAAGCATAATGTGGTATGGAAGCTGGGAGTAAGCAAAGTGAAGTCTGGTTCGGTTGCCATGGTTTTAACGTTACCTTCTTAACTTAAACCAAGTGGATACTGAGATAAATAATGCATACACTAGAGAAACCATAACTTTCCCTGACTGTTTGGTTCAGTATCATATATGCACTAATATGAGTTTGCAAAAAAGTCATTTTTTCTTCATAGATATGCAAATATGTTTACAGTTGATATATTAGCCTTTTCATATTCCAGGAGCTACAGCACCACGAGTATCTGGCAATCCGGAGAGGCTGGACCTCTGCTGACTGGGGAGACAATGAAAAAGCCGAGTAAAATTTTTATGACAGTTTCATTTGATCGCATTTCAAATCTGCCAGCAGTGATCCGTCACCGTGCGGCGGTCACCGCCAAACCGCTGCGCCCAGGTGCCGGGAAAGGCTCGCCGAAGCCGGCATCTCTGTTCTGCGCATGTACAGAATTTTTCACTCATGCAACATTAATTACATTTCAAATTTACCATCTGCCTTTGGTTTTTTTTTAGTTATTTTAAATTAATTTTTTCCGTGCAAGACAACTCGCAAGAAATTATATTATTTTGCTCAATCATTTATTTGAGTTCCCTCTTCATCAACTAGTACAAGAAGAACTTTGTCTGAACGCAATATAGTGTTATCAACAGAGGTCTTTGAAAATAGAATAAAAACAACAAATAAAAAACTCAACATTAATTAATTTACATGTTCTCATATGCTGTGTCCGCTGGGGATAAATAGCTGTAATAAATTCTAACTACACATATAGCCTAATAAGATTTTTTGTTCCATTGTTTGCGTTGCATGTATTTTAACACACTTCACAGAAAGTGTTAGCTAATTAATACATTAATGTCCTTGATTTCGTAAAAAAGACTCACATAACATAAATGTCTAATTGAAGGACACATAACCAAAAACATTAAATGTAGGCTAAATGAATCATAATAAAATAATTGGCAGTAAATATTGGCAGTATTTAAATACGACGGTTTATTTCAGTGGAAGTGATGGATGTCAGCAGTTTTTTCACTCGGGGAATATTACGACGATCGATTAATTATTTATGGTACGGTAAATAATATTTATGAGAGTAAATTCAGGAAACGTGCTGTCGTGGAGTGAATGACCAGCACCTTGCTTCCCCGCCTACTGTAAAGGGATGTGGTGTGACAGTTTGTGTGGGCAGGAGATGACTGACGCTCACACGCGCCCGCTTGATTTCATCTGTCACGGAGCTGTCCATGCGTGCGCCTGCAAACGCTGTAATAACTCCATCTAGACACGGCGCCTGATGACACCCCTCCACTTTTCCGATGATTAAGGTGCGTTTTTCCACTTCCTAGATGACAGACAGCAGGTCTCGAAATACACTCCAAAATTTTTCAAATTATCAGAGGTTTTTATTCGCACCAAATGCATATTATTTATAATTTACACTATAACGCTGGATAAAGTATGAATTGTTCATTTTTAATGTCTTTTTCCAGATGCCTCAGACATCAATCACTAAGAGACAGTATATAAAATGAATGTCATATACAATTATCAATCCATTGTTGTTGTGCCTGGCTATTTAGACTTTTCAGGAGATCGAAGATGTCTATCTTTATCCATTTATTATTAGTAAGTGTTCGCCCAAATCACAGTTTCCATCTGAGCAAAATCCCTGGCTGTACAGGGTTGGACACACAGGATAGGACATCAGCCAGTGCTATATCATAACAGATTTGAGTCCTCATTTCATTTGACCTTTATGCCCCATCTTCCAGCCAGCTGACCTTGCGATAAGTGCAAACCTGTTGAGTCACTGTGTTGCTCCCTTATTTAAAATAAGCTATACTGTTGAAAGCTGCATTAGTTGTAATCTCATATAAGTGGACTTGTCCTCTGGACTAGCAGCGATGTCAGTGATGTCTAAATTTAACTAATATACTTGCACGCGGGGGTTGAGGAACAGGTGGGATGAATTAACTTGAACAATGACTGTCACCTGACTCACCCTCCTGAGACAGACGGCCAGCCCGTCCCTCTCCGTATCCCACCGAATGAAAGCGTTTTCATTCCCGGCAGCTCTATCAATCACTGCCACGACCTAGAACAAAATGTCTGTATGGATCTCTCTTTAGCGTAAACATGGTGTGGAGATTATGTAACTGATGACATCAGTCTTGGGCTCCATTTCCTCCTCAGAATTCCCAGCAGGCCGTGCAGCCTCCTTGGCACTGAAGGAACATCTCCGTGTGCTCTTGGAAGGCTTGCTGCTGAAACATGACACCCTTCCACTATGAAGAAGAAAGCCGTCTTTTTAAGATCATTCAGCTCATGGATGGGCACCAATGAAGTCAAGCCAAAACAATGAGCATCAAACAGATTAAGTGAGTAACCAGGAAAGAAATGCATTCAATCTCTGCTCTGTTGTAAAGCTTTATCTCCATATTTAAATGAAAAGACTTTTGGAAATGTGTAGATCTTACAAAAACAATGACGCTAAAAAAAAAGAGTTTACAGGAAGATTAGCCGAATGTCACAAATCAGAGCCGGTTACAATTTTTATCCGCTTTTATTAGGATTGTAGTATCTGATTGTCTAAAATCTGGTAAAGAGGATTTGAATCCATATCTGACTTGCAGCAGGAGGCTCTTTTCACACACACATATATATATATATATATATAAACACACGCAGGAGTATTTTGGAGCATAGCTGGGTTTATTTTCCGAGCTTTTAGCATGGCTGTGTGAGGGTCACTCTTCGAAGCAGGCCAGTAATTCTCTCCAGCTGCACAGACACACACATACCTACACCATTGACCAAGAAGTCACCATCAGTCACTCTGATTGGGCATTGGTCAGCATTATCATTTAAAGCTGGAGCCAGCATGAGCTTTGAGATGTACCTTCAAAGCTGAAGGCTGAAAACATAACATAATTCATCGCTGGCTGTTGCCTGTCTTGAGCCCTTATGCACAATGGTTTATGATATTATTATTATTATTGATAGGGAAATAAACAAAAACCACCATGACAACATGTAAATCAAGGAAGAACAACCACTAGGTCAACCATAGAGCAGGTGGAAAGTAAAATATGACATGTAGAATGCGTGTCATGTGCTTTAGTAGCACTACTGCCCCCTACAGGTAAGTGGGACTCCATACACGTTCACAGTGACCTTGAATGGATATCTGCTGAAGGTCAGAAATTGGAAGAAAAACAAACAAAAAAAAACGTTGAGGGCAATTTGGTTTTTAATGTGTTCTAAGTTGGTTTCATCAATAAAAAGTAAAGCCTAAAAGTATTTCTTAATCCTCAAAATGTAATACACAGCGGCCTTTTGGTAAACGAGAGATGATGTCATACTTTCACCGGATGGTGTTAAGCCATATTTAAGCCCTCATAGCTTTGAGGCAGTTATTTGCACGCTCACGAGAGGAACTAATGGATTTAATGCATCTCAGTGTTCTCCTGTCAAAAGTTCCATCAGGTTCTTCACATGTGAAGCGGCTCACAGTGGCTCCAGCCTCTGGCTGAGGTTTCAGACTCTTCAAGCATTTATGGTGGGAAGAGGGCAGCCCCAGGCATGCCGGCGCACATAGCGGGGAAATGGGGCAGTGTTTCCTGTTTGACAGCATTTCCCAGGGGGAGCCAGGGGCACCGGGTTTGGTTAAAAGTGCAGCCCCAGCGATGGGATCGACGCCGCCGCTTTAAATGGCATGGGGCTCAGCCTGGCGTGAGGCGGCTCTGTTGTTAGCATTTACCCGTGGATATTTCTCAGCACTATCCTGATTATGTACTTTATATAATCAGATATATACTGTACCAATGGGGTACCAGGCCGACTCCCGTAGCTCCGGCTTAACCCGGAGCGTGGAAATCACACCGGGAAAATAAGTCAACTTGCGGTTAGATTCAACTTTATTGTTGTTGCTCAATAAGTAATGAGAGGCAGCTAATCTAAAAAGTGCAAAACAGTGCAAAAGTGTTCAAACCCTCTATACAACAGGCATGTGCGGTGGGGACTCCTGTTACCAGCGATCACGTTCAAGCACATGCCCCTTGAAATGTCTGCACACAGCACCGCTGTGTGATATATACACAATGCAGTAATCTTATTGAATGTACTTGATGAACTTATTGAATCTATACAAAGGTTTAAATAAAATGTATTATACTTATGATGCCTGATTTGTTTTATAGGTACAGTTGTACTTTGGAACACTTAATTCATTCCAGAAGGCTGGTCGAGTTGTGATTTGGTCGAGGTCCATGTTGAATTAACATAAGAAATAATGTAATCCGTTCCAGACCTCCAAATGTTTGCCTATTTAAACTTATCTACCTCCCTAATGATAAAAAGCATTAACAATCAATATAAAACTAATACACACATAAAAAGGCACACATACATAAGCAATAAACATAAAACAAATGACAATCCCATACTCCATGCGATAGCAGACACACGTGCACCACCTTCAAGTCTCACTAGAATTTCCTTTTTAGGTACTACAGTTACCTATGAGAGAAAGTGCTGATAACTATGAATAAAAAGCCATTCATAGGCATCAGCATTCCAGTGGGTCCATTTGCTTCTGTGTCAGCCCTTCAGAGACTCTCGATCTGTACAAGTTTTAGCATGTCTGTTTTGTTTTTGAGTTTTCGGTCGAGTTGCGGTGACGACCTGTTTGAGGTCCGAATTGGTAGACTTGAACTCATCTCGACCCATACAAGTTTTAGCAGGAATGGTCAAGTTCCAAGATTTCAGTCGAGGTACAAGTAAAAAAAAATTCAACAGACCTGTTCGATGTCCGAGTTGGTCGAGTTAAGAGGCGTTCGAGTTCCAAGGTTCTACTGTACCACTAAAAGGCCAAAAACAAAACTATTAAATCTTTTGTATAGTTATACGTGCATAGATCTGGTCCAACTTTTTTAAGCCTCGTGTGGACAGAAAGAGAAAGGATGTAGAAACAGGTCTGCGACTTGACTGGATCACAGTCACAATCAGACACACATTCACACTTAACGGAGATTTGCATCGGGGCCTAAATTCAATCATCCCACAGCTGCTCACTCTTCTAACAGGGAGACCGTTTGTTTCGGGCAGACACATCAGAGGTGTTTACTAGTAGGACCTGAAGAATAATCCCCCCCATCGGAAAGAAAGGGATTGAGTGTCACGATCCGTGCGTGCGAGCGAACGGCGAAGCAGGCGAGAGAGCCGTGGATAAAGGTAAAACTGGGTTTATTC
>JAODJU010000001.1:49609491-49622829 GCA_026776725.1 Gnathonemus echidnorhynchus | reverse complement strand
GGCACAATCGGGGAAGCACACGTGGATAATGAGGGGGCGTGGCACACACGAGGATCGAACGAGCAGGTCATGACATTGAGACAGACAGAACACTGCCTTGATTTTGAATGAGTGTCCATGACAATGCGTTTCTTGGACTACAAAGGGGTGAAGTTTACAGGAGTAATTCTGCAGGTATTTGATGACATTGATCCAACTGTGAATGCATGATGATAAAACAAGCAGTCCTACCCCCTGATATGGAAATATGGGAGGGTCTGGACCCAATCCCAGGCGGCACAGGGCACATGGCTGGGTACCCCCTGGATGGGATCCCAGTCCATCACAAGGCATATACACTCATACACAGTGCCTATTAGCATAATTGCATATCTTTGGGGTATGGGGGGGGGAATCAGAGTTCCTGGAGGTGGACCATGCAACACGGGGAGAACATGCAGAAACAGGGGAGAATTTCAACCACCACCCCTGGAGACGTGTGGTAGCAATGCTACTCATGAGCCACCATGTCCCCCTCCCCCCATTTACATATAAACATGATGTAAAATAACCAGCTCACCTTTCACTGCTACATGATAATTAAACTAATACTGATGTCTGATAATAACATGTTCTATTTGTAACCTGTAAATAAGCAGCAAAGGAGGCCTGGTATTCAAAACAAGGTACCACTGATCATGATAGATAGATAGATAGATAGATAGATAGATAGATAGATAGAGAATAATAAACAATAACAGTATTTACACAGTGCAATAGTGCAAAGCATGTCAGGCAAAGTATTGCACGGAATCCTGCAGTAATGGCTCAGAGATAAATACTACTGCGCAGTGGCCACCAGCAGACGAATGAATGTTCTGTGAATGTAACTGGAGGCCAGTCATCAAGGACGGAGGGGCCCACACCGCCTCCCGTTCATAAAACTTGTTTTCAGACACGTGCTGGACAGGATCTGCCTCCAGACAGGAAAGTTGTCTCTGAAGGGGCTGCACGCGATCTGGACGTGAGCCCGCTGGCTCCTCTAACCGGGCTGGTGCCGGGCAGAGCCGCGGCGATGCCGTTATTGCGCGGGCTGGCCGGGCTCCCCTGCCGCAGCGAGCGCTACATTATTGATCAGCAGAGATGGGGAGCGCGCGTGCTGTTTCCGAGGAGCAGCGAGAGGGGATGAATGCTTAATGAACCGCAGGGAAAGGGCCGGACTCCTGTTTTAGCTGCGCGATGACGAGTCTGCAAACACGCTGGAAGCCTGGATGTCTTAATGAGATTTCATGTCATGCTGCGGCTGCAATCCGCATTTCTTATGCAATCAGCCTCTATTATTCATTAAAAATATGGAGCACAGGAAAGAAATACAACTGAAGATTATATCTCAAATAAAAATTCCTAAAGACAGCTTGTAGTAAGGAATTCCTCCGGTGACGAAAACTGCAAGCAGTATTATCTAGAAGCAAGAGAATACTATGTGTTGTGTATATCCATATACCTTGAACTCTGACAATCTGTGCATGTTTAAATTTAAATAAGGGTATGAGAACAAAAACATAGGAATGTTCTAGTAAACTCTGCTTAGACGGTCAATATCTGTATCCCCAGCTGAAATTTTGATACAGGCCATTGAATGTTCAGCCAGTTGCTACATCATGCTTTATCGCTTCTGTACACAAATGCCATTCCACACATTGTCTGCTGTCTTAAAAAATATTAATATTTACATCAGTTTTGTTTACAAATGCAGATAACAGACACAACCATGCCTTTTCCAGAAATACGAAGCTGCTCAAAACTCAAAACCTTGAAGAAGGTTTAAACCTTCGAATGAAGCACATTTCATTTTTTGATAGACAAAGGCAAATTGCATACAACATAAAACAATATAGTTGCTGTCCTGCAATTTCACATCAAAACTTACGATGCTTTGGCCGGCTTGTGATAAATCATACAAGTGATGTTATGGGAGGTGACAGAAACAGAAGAAGGGGGGAAATGTTAAAGACACAAAACGAAATGCATTCTACGCTGCAGTGAAGAGGAGGCGATTATTTGTTTCATTTTTAATGAGAGATGAGTGTGAGATCTTTCTTCATTTGAGCACTGGGATAAAATCAGCCATGCTTAGAAACTACAATCAGCTAGAGGGGACTACCAATCAGTGGTATCGGCCCCACAATCAGGTCCAGTCAGACGTGTTTAACACAGATTCTTTGCCAGTACAAGTTTCTTTATGCACTTTTCTAATTAGAACCAGAAAAATTTGTGTATGAGGTGCCATGATGGACTCATATGTGCTAAAATGTATAATAACGCAGTACCCAGCGAGTGTATGGAAAAACACACAATCAGAGGCCTAAAATCTAGACAAAGCCCTTCAGTTACAGACTCAGGTCAGCTTGAAATCAGTTAGAGGTCAGTCTGAGGTCAGCTAGAGGTCAGCCTGAGGGTTTCAGCCAACGCCCCCCTCCCCGACCCAGTACCGAAAGTATCCTGCCCCAGGGAATATTTACAGCCTGTTTCCCTTTATTCCACCCCACGCAGATCATGTTATGCTGACGTAGCTGGTCGTATCAGGGAAAAGTTGACGAGATTTTATGGGGCGGGGGTGTCCTGGTTTTTTGAGGTTGCCTGTCACGGAAGAGCAGCGTTTGCTAATGGGAGCAATGGAAAGCATAGTGAGTCAGGGCAACATTTGCTGGGAATATCTCAGTGTGACAGGTTGGAACAAACTACCCCCAGCCCGGGTGCCTGGGTTAATTTCTTTTGTTTGTCTTTGATTAATTCACACATGAAGGTAGAAGTCAGGCATGGAGTTTTGGTCCTGGCAGGGATGTAGAGCCATAATCATCGTAACCATTACCGGCATGTACCTCTTTCTGCAAGGAAGTCGAGACTTTTAAACTGTTATTACACTCAAAACCATAAATTGTTCATTTATTCACTTAAAGAAAAATCTTTTTTCATTTTAAATACATTTCCCCCTGGAGAAAACAGTCCATAGAAAAGGAAAATGGTTGTCAAATATAAAGAAAATTCATTACAATTCTTTAATCATGTTATTTTAATTAAGTCTCTACATGAATAATGAGAAACATTTTATGTTCCTGCCTCTCTTAAGACCTTAATTTGCTTTTTTCAGCTTCACAGCTGCTTCCATCCAATCTTAAAGCTTTCTCAGGAGGCAGAAGTTTACACACGTCATCTGGCGTGACACCACCATACCTGAGTCAGATAAGAGCGTGCACACCCACAGTCTCTCTTCTTAACTTCGGAGAGCGATGTGTTGTTGGGGAATTGCATTTCAAAGGTAGTAGTACGGGAAACTCGGGATAGACCCCACTTCCGCGATAGTTTTTGACTTAAAGGGAGGTTTTCAAGGAGCAGCAGAAGCTTTGAAACAGGTACAGGTGTGATGGGGTGTAGAGTGACTCGTTCCTGTTAAAACCAGCAAGCTCACTGAACACACACACACACACACACACACACACACACACACACACACACACACACACACACACACAGGTTTGTAATTGTATCTTTGTAGGGACTCTCCATTCATTTCTATGAGGAAAACTCTAATCCCAACATGATGACCTTAAGCCCTACCCAGCCCTAACCTTACCCATTAGTAACCAAACAAAATACGAGGCTTTTGTCACTTTTAGTTTTGATTCATTCACAGATATTTGTGGGGATCTGAAAAGTGGTCCCCACGACGTCAAAATAACAGGTTTTTATCACATTGTGGGGAACATTTGGTAATATGTAACATTTGGTAATATGTAATGTAAACATAATCCAAACACACACGCACACACATACACACACACACACAAATCCTGCGAGCCTTGCTCAGACAAATAGGTACTCGTGATAATACTCCAAAGACAGTGAGCCTGGACATTAATTGTTTTACTATCACCTGACTCACTGTCTTTAGTAAATAAATTAATGTCCAGGCTCACTGTCTTTGGAGTATTATCACGAGTATCTATTTGTCTGAGGAGGCTCATAGGGACAGTTGCCCCAGGGACTGCTTAACTCCGCTTTGGATAAAAGCGCCTGCTAAATAAATCTTTCTTTCTTTCTCTCTCTCTTTCTTTCTTTCTTTCTTTCTTTGCCTCCATCCATCCACCCATACCTTCTTGGAATGCCTAACAATTTAAGATGTTCATCCAATGCCCAAAGAGATTTCATCACATGTTGAATCAGATGTGTTTGTTGTGCAAATGCTGTAATTTACGAGAACCAAAAACAGAAACAGGGACACAGTTCCAGCCTCACGCCTCACTTTAAATCACATCTGCAAGAAAATAATAGCAAAAAAAATCACCTGACAAAGGGCTTGTAATGAGCTACAAATACCTCTTAATCATGTGAAACGCACTGTGATGATTTTGAAGAAAGATGATGCAAACCTATTGGAAACAGCCATTGATTTTGCTTTTTAAAAGACCTCTAATCTAAATTGCTTGCGATGATTAGAATCAACGAAAGAGGGAAAGGAATTGTCTCTCAGATTCAACAAATGAGGTTTCCGTCAATAATTAACAACTGGGAGAAGCCAAATCTTCCAGCTATGCTCCTTTTCTGTCAAGCAAATCACTCTCCCTGAAATAATATTTTCAGATTTCAGTTTAAACAGCTCACTGCTGAGAAACCTTCCAGTCTGTGTTGTTCAATACTTTATTTAATTAATTAATTTCTTTTGACTCAGATTTGCAGAAAATATCACAATAAATTCCAGGAACCACACAAGTAAGTAAATATAAATATAAATACTTATAAAAATGTTTTTTTTTTTTTTTTCACTCAATAACCATTTGATTTACTGATTAGGAATCGAATGAGACAAATTTTGTGCTGGCTTCTGGCTGTGAGTTGCCTCTACAGATGAGGCATAAAATAGGAGAGTTTATGCTTTTCAGAATAAACTTTCTTACAGCGCCTTTTATCCAATAATATGAGCATGTTGTTGTAGCACTGGGCGACATGCATCAAACACGCAGCGGGCCCCCAGAGTGCCCCTCGCCTGTCATTTACCAATTCAAAGCATATCATTGGTTGTCCCCATTTATTCCCCTCATCTTAAAATATCTGCTGCGAAGTCGCTGCATGTATGCACATCACTTGCTGTTTAATAACAGTCAAACACTGCAAATGGATCACCATGAATTTCTTCACCATCTTCGTTAATGGGCTGCACTTTGATGAGTCAGGCCGTCCAATTGGCCTCTATTTACACATCTCTGTCATGCCCAGGGTGTTTATTTCTGAAGGGCAGGTCGCGGGCACATGACGTGAATAACAATGGGCAGAAACGAGCGGTTTTGCGACAAATTGCAGAAAAATGCTGTCGGGAGATATGAAGGAACCAGGATGATGAAACATGCGATGATGGTTCTTCGCAAATACAGTTTGTCTTGTACTGATAATTGGTACATGACAGCACAAATCACTTCAGTTTGAGCTGGGGCATGAGACTTTACAGCCAACCGGTTGCTTATTCATTAATCTACTCAGCAGACCTGTCCTTCTTTGTTAAAATTCCCAGCACTATTAAACCCAGGATACAGATCTTTAACTAGAGCCGGTCAAAGCCCATGTGGTGTGCCAGGCAAGCTTAATCACTGGTGCCCCCTGTCTGAGACAAAGTGAAACTGACTTGGTAAGTCAGCACCCCCACAGAAAATGGTACAGTGTGTCATATAATGGGTTGACTGGCATTGCCACTACCCTCTGGTCAGTCATTATGGACCAAAACTGCTTCCCATCATGTGCCTTGGTTCCATGTGACTCAATGAACGGGCCTCCCATATCCTTCTCTACCCCATGTCGCCCCCTCTAACAGCGCTGTTCTGTCATTTCTCCGTAGAACATAAATTTCACTCATGCTGTTCCTGAACAGACGGTAATCAACTGCAGATTCACAATGACATGGATTCTGTGGGCTGGGGCACATCATCGGGATGGCACAGAGCTTTCTGGAAGCATGTCGAGTCGGAGGAGCCCGTGAGATTCTGACACCTGCTGCCTTACAGGCAGTTAGGCCGAGTCAGATAGCGAATGACAGACAGTCAGTGGATTTGTTAGTGGAGCTTTCAGCTCATACAAAATATCCCTATAAAACTAAAAAAAAAAAAAAAAAAAACCTGTGATAGGTCATAGTGGACGTCTGACAGACAGCTTTTCCAAAAAAAAAACCTTTATCAAAATTAAAAGATCACTTAAAAAAAAAATTAGCCCAAAAATCATTAATTCCTACTACCCACCAGTATGTCAAAATAAACTTTGACTCCTCTTCTCAAATCTACCCAGCTGGCCCCATTTATCTCTAAGAAAGTACTCAGTCCAATCGCGATCAGCTGGGCTTCATTAACTGAGACTTGCTGGCAAGGAACCATTGATCAATAGCTGTTTTGTGCAAAAATGTAGTTTTTAAATGGATTCTATTTATTTTATCTTGCTTAAGTTGTACTCTTTAGGCAGAGAACGTACAGACCATTGAAAACAGAAAGCAGACCTTCAACGAAAATGTGCAACTAAATAACATATCGTTTAGAAGTAACAGCCACACAAAGACATGAAACCACAAATCGTGACAGCATCTTGTAAATGTGGTTCTCGCGTCCATCCACTGCTTGCAGAAAAGTGACAAGAACAAACTAATAATCTTACTTCCCGTCTCATTCTTTTGTCAACCTATCTTATACAAGGCAAACTAAAAAGGAACCTTAGAAGCAAGACGTGGTGTATCTGGTTGCCTAACTAATGAACGGGAAATAGAACGAGCCTTTGTAGGTTTGGTTTACACTCATGGGATCATAGAGATGACAGCATTGATTTGCTGGAATCTTATGGTGAGACCTACAAGGCTTCAGGGGTTTGGTTTACACATGGGGAAGACAAACATGGAGACAATGTAGTATTATCTGACCGAATCCATTAAACTAGCCCTAGTCTTGAAATAATAATTTTTGTGTACAAAGACAATCTGATGTCCACCGCTGAGGTCAGCAACCTTCATAATTATTTATGTAGTTTTATTTTTTCTGTATAGGTTTCCAAAATGCTTTACAGTTACTCTGCTTTTAATAATAGTAAAAAAATCCTGCTTTCATCATGAAAGGAATCTGTCTGAAGAATATGTCATATGAAACAATCGTGGTAAAATTGCTTCTATTGCTGTTTCTCATTATGATTCATTTCTCCAGTGGTTCCTATAAAAAAACCAGTGAAAGCTTGTTTCCATGCACAGCCAGAAGACCACTGTAGATTAATTACAAGATAGTCCATTCTCTGTAGGTGACATGAGCTGGTTTAAAATGCAGAATACACTTTTATTGTCTGCGGCACAGAATCTAATAGATCTGGACAGAAATGTGTGACTGAAATAACATATTTGTGGGTCTTTGATCTGAACATCACTTTCACTGAGCAAATGCAACAATTAAATTCCTGTGAAAATTATTGGATGCTGAACTTCACTTAGTGACACCATGTGACACAACAAATCAAGAAAGATGATTTTTTTTTCCAGCGATAATTAACGTCTAAAGTGGTGATTATAGCAGAACTCTCTCACTGGAGATCAGCCTGGCTACTTGTGCCATTGTGTTTGCCACGTCAACATGATTGTTCCTTTCCTCCTCACTTTAGAATTTATTCACTTGTTGCTGTCTTTTAAAATCACTTTAAATGTCTTGCAATGTACTTTTCTGAGATATTTATAAAAACTGGATAATGAGACAAGGAATGGTTGTATGAGGAAAACATATTCATATGCGAATGACTAATTCCATCAGATTTAAAAAGCTCATTACCCTTAATCATGTCAAACCGCTTTATATAAAGTCCTATAATACAGGTCATTCAGTGAACTCAGATTATTAAATTGCGTATAGATCAAAGTTTACAGTGACCAGCCAATAATTAGAAGGACAATCCTGACCTTAAGATCCAAAGTATTTGAACAAGTTCATGAGTTATCACACTCTGTGATAATTTTACAGTTAAAACTGTCATAAACAGAAAGACAATTGCTGAGAATCAATTTCTGAACCATTAAACCCTTAGATGCTTTTGAAACATTTAAAGTCCATTCTTCTGCCTAAGAATATACAGACAGGATGCAAATAGATTACCTGATATTCACTTTCATTCATCTTTAAGGGTATTATTGATGGAAATAATTTAGTGGGCAGCATAATGTCCTTTCATTTACAAGAATGTTCTGTGACGTTCCTGAAGTCTCTCTGTCGGGGGTGTTGTTAAGAGGGTGAAAGTTTGAATGATTCCAAGGGCCTCTAAGTGACAGAGGCCCTAAAAGAAAATAATAGGATTTATTTGGGTTGGGGGCCCATATATGATATGCTTTCATCAGGCCCGAAACCCCATGCAGTGTCCCTGCTCTGTTTAAGTCTTTTGAGCCTTTCTTAAGCCAGGGACCCCCCCAATTGAAAACCGACCAGAGGTAGGAACTCGCATACATAACTAAGAACTAAGGATGGAGGAGGGGGGCGTTGATATTTTTTTATCCCAGGGGTGATATCCAAAGAATATTTTTTCTTCAGACAGGGAAAATATTTTTTCACCTTACATGAAGTGCATGATAATATCGACATTTTGTCAATATACAACATGTCTCTACTGAGCCCCAAGTCAAAATGTGGAAGGATGTAAAATTCTCATTTCATCATTGTTTTGTTCTTCATGGGATTGCATAATCCAAAATGTGAACTGAAAGAATAGACAGACCCAGAAGGAACCTAAACGTGGTTTACAGTTCTAGCAAACACCATCTTCATGCCAATTTCTCCCATAATACTCGGCTCTCTGTTCAGCTTCTCAGGTGTTCTTCAGCAGATAAAAACACTAGGCACTGGCTCAACAGCTTAAGTGCAACTGCCTCGTATTCATATGGACTAATGCTTCGGTAGGTCCCATAATCGTGTAGATGGCGAGCAGATGGTTCTGGTTGGACAGCTCCCAGAACCGAACTGGGATCCCCTAAGATGGTACGCCTAAGTGGATAGAGCACACGGACACACCGGGTTCTTCCATGCGCGTCCTGGGCAACCGGCAGTCTGGCAGCATGGACTGCCTGCGTCCTAGCACCCACAGTAACTGCAAAATTGGATTTCAGTGACATTCCCAGAAATATTGTGCCGGAACATCCTATGGAAGGAGGGAGGGAGGAGGGAAGGTTATCACTGATTAACTATTTTCTCCACAGATTTAATGATAAGAGAATAATATTCTCCACATTTTGAAGACGAGTCTTAATAATGTGAAACCGCAGTTATATTTGAGATAATATCGAGATTATTCCCTGCTTCATATTCATTTTACTTTGATGTCACAGCTGTAAGGTCTCTGACCAGTGAAAATTAATTGCACACACTTTTTTCACATTTCAAGCGAGAATATAATGTTATTTAAAGACACCAGGACTTTGTGAGAGCATGTGAAACCCCAGACAGAATTACAAGCGGCCTCTGACTGTTTCCTGGATGCTCATCCGCAGGAAAGGAGGTGTTTGATGCTCAGTGCTAGTCTCCTGGAAAGACTGAAGCCAAGGGAACCCAAGGGAACCTCACGTTCCGGAACATACTAGCAACGGGTTACATTAGTGCATTAGGCTGGTGTCTCTAACAAGCTAAAGCCAGCTGCTTGTTCGCTTGAAGAGATTAGTGAACTCTTCATTTTCCAGGAATACATGCCATCACAAGGGCCAGTCACACCACAGCTATATGCTGGGATCATTAAAGTACAAGGAGACCTTGTTAATGCAGGATTTATGACAAATCGTTACAGCCAACAATGCACCAGTGGTCCAAAGTATATACATTTTCTTCATTCTTTAATTCTACAATATTTGTATTAAAAAATCCCTAGTTCTAAACCAGCAATAAAAAAAATCAAACTATGAAAATCTATAAGAATTTCATTTCTTTAAGTAAATATATGTCTGCAGATTCATAAAAAAGCCCCACCCGGTTGTCATTATTTCAGAGATTATGTATTGCCCACTCATTGTGATATTGCTTAGAAATTCAATACTTCAGACGGACCTATGGTAGTATTGAGTTACCACTTTTGTTTAATGTTGCCACATTTATTTTTTTAATGTAGATTATGGATATTGCATGTGAATAATATTACAAAGCTACAAAGTTATTTGAATACCTACAATGCTGCTGCGTACATTATACTGTAAGTCATGTTTTGGTTTTGGGGGTTGGGGGGGTAGAATTTTTAAAGATAGATAGATAGATAGATAGATAGATAGATAGATAGATAATTGCAACTTTCAAATCTTTATTTGTAAAAAACTGTAGTAATGTGTAGTGAAATGCATTTTCAAAAACAGTATAAAAAGAACAAGAATAAAAAAGAATAAAGTAAAATAAGAATAGGCCTAATATAGGCTACAATATAGGTTTACAGTAGCGTGACACACAGCACAAGACATTTAGACAGAAATAAACAGTAACAGTAAATAGCAAACGACAAAAACAGTTATAGTGCAAAGAATGTCAGCGAAAGCTACAGGCAGTTTAAAACGAGCGAATCTTCTGTGCAGGAACGACGTCAGAAGGCGAACGTGATCGGCGACGCGAGCCGGAGGGTGGGAACCTTCCTGCAGGAACGCGCAGCCTTTCTTCGTGCCGCCGCTCGCGCCAGCTGACACGCGGCGCAACGCTCGATGTGTGCCCACGCGCCTCCAGGCGCTTTGGGTAACGCTGCTCAGCGCTGTGCAGCTCGCCCCCTTCGCAGCGAGGAATAAGGACAAGAGGAGCTTCAGATCCCCGGTGAAAACCCTCAAAAGTGGTCGTGAAATATTTATGTGACAAAGCAAGAAGCTGCTGCACCCTTCCAATCCCGGTGAAAGCAGAAGTTTAACGGGAGGTTATATTTTTCTTGAGTGCAGCCCGAGTGCTCGTGACATAACCCAATATTTGTTGTTAACTACTTATATCACGAGGAAGGAAAAGCTTCCCGCGTCCGCCATCAGCAATGGCAGCACGGGGCCTTCTAGAGCAATAAATAAGGCACTTGATTGCTTACATAAGTACCTTCAATTTGCAAATGAAATACATAAAAGTAACTTTCACCAGGGTAAACATAAGCTTATCATAGGTCCACACATAGGGGTATTAATTGGAAGAAAAGTCTAATAATCCTTCATTTTGAAAAATTAAATTTGCATTAGTGTTATGGATGTTTTTTGTAGCAATGGTGACAAAAGTGACAGAGGACTTAGAAATATCCAAATAATAATTAAATTACTTTATTTCTGGATAAGTCCCAGGTTTTATGTTACTTGGTTTTTTTTCTTCTAATCTTTCTCCTAAGTATGAACTCAACCCTTTCGTTAAAATTTCCTATCAGGCAGATGTGACTACGTGATCTTCAGCCATGTTTCCTATCATTTGTTTAATTGTCGAATCCCAGAGAAGAGAATAATAATAAGATTAAGATTAACTTTAGTAAATACTTCTTATAGAGGAGTAGAGTACTAGATTATACAGAATCGGTGGCTTTAAAATCAAAGAGGTCAGGTATCTGTGCTGCATCTGTGCCTTTTTCCTGGGCATTTAAGTCACATTTCTATATAATATAATAAGCTGTGCTGGATATCCTTTGGCCTCGGTCTTAAACTATCAATCGTGATAAAACATCCCACCAGCACTGTAAGTTCAAGCACTATTAAAGTCTGTGGACCACATATCAAAGTCTATGAGCTACTGGATTAGCAGTAAAAATTACAATGGTTTTATGGTTTGAGGAAATATTTTATCATATTGTTATTTAAGTTTGGATTCTTCTCCTGTGACAAATCAGGATCTCGAAAGGTCAGTTTCTGTGCATTTGACGTGTAGGTTTGAAGCGGGCATCTTTTTAGTTTTTGATCCACCCTGCTGTTCATTCTGCTTTCATATTGAAAACTACTTCCATTCTGTGTTCCTTGATTCTGTTCACCACCCCCATATAACTCTCTTATATTCCTAACACTGTTGGGGGGTGGAGATGGCTCAGCAGGTGCCTGTGGTCAGAAAGGCACCTCGGGGACACTCTCAGATGTTTCCAAAACTATGAAAATCGCCACTGAGTAGAGTCAGAAGATATAGCTAGCTGGTTAACAGAACATGTTACTTCAGCATCCCCTATGTACTATAAGGAATGTAGTTATTTAACATGTAGTGATCTTGTGGGTCCCACACAAATGCTTGTTTTGTGTGGTGGTGAACCTAGATGTTAGTGGAACCCAGTGCATTGGTCTGGTCACAATTCCTAGGTTAAGCTCTATGTTACACTGCCAGAAAAAAGTACCAATTTGAAACTTTGAGGGTACAATTACCTATCATGGGGGTATTCCCTCAAGGGTCTGCCAGTTGTACCCTTGCTGTAGGTTAGTGTAGGTTTAGTTTAATTTGAGGTACAGAAATGGACTCTGAGGAACATTTTTGTACATTGGAGGTACAATAATGTTGTTTGTTCCTTGGGGAACAAAACTGTACCAGGGCTGCACCCTTTTTTTCTGACAGCGTAGAGCAGGGACGGTGCTTCAGAAACACGGAATCTGGGGGAGAGACAGTTTCACCTATTTGAAACATTTCTGCGAGGGGGGGGGGGGGGCGGGGGGTGTGGTGTTCGACACAAGCGTGCGGCTGGAGAGATGCATGGCGGTTTATCCGGGAAGAAGGGACCAACATGGGCCTCAGGCTGGCTGCCATATTTGCTTGGAGAGCCGTTCAATCCTGGTGTTTTGTAAAAGGTTAACAGGTACGTGGGCACATCAGTATGCTGCCGTGGAGCCGCGTCCCCCCCAGATTAAACTCATTTGTCTTGCCATGTTGCTCCGGCCCGAGGCACCGAAAGTCCCGCACGGGAAACCGGGATGTGAATGCAGCCGGCAAGCTCATACACGTGGGGGCGAATCCGCGCTCGTGCTCCCGCCGCCGCTGACAGACGCTGGAATGGAATATAATCAGAGTTATCAGCTTCTCCAGGTGGGTGAGGGAAGATTAATAGGACAAAGTTTTACATAGTTGGCAAAGTGCGCCTGGGGACAACCGATAACGGCACCTAGGGCCAAACGGCCCGGCGGCGCCGCGGCAGAGCGTCTCCGTCTATTACGCGTGGCCGGCGCGGCCTTCGAGGTCCGGCGAAGACACCGTCCAAATCCCGCTTTTATTTATTCAGGGCCTTTTTGCTCCTCTTCGGGGGGTCAAAAAAAGGCCCAGGGAATACAGGAAAGCGGTAGAGAGCAAGAGGATTGTGTCCCTGTTAAATACACTGATTAAAAAAAAAAAGCGCAGGGCACTCATGTGTATTGTGGAC
>JAODJU010000001.1:49587253-49602236 GCA_026776725.1 Gnathonemus echidnorhynchus | reverse complement strand
CTGGCATTACGTTTGCACAATGTGTCCCAGCAAGTGTTCCTCTACCCCATCGATGACGTCTACACTGGCATGTGTCTATTTTGATGAATAGAGAAGCCACATGGAACGCATATGGAAATGAGGGGCACTAAAGTCACATTTACATAACCTGAGGCAGATATGCCTCTAGCTATTACGTACTATGCTGGGTGTGGGGAGGGAACATATTATTATCTTCCATCTTCTTTCGCTCTTCGCATCAAGCAGGAGATATGGTACAACACTTTGAGGCACCAAATGAGCACCAGCTGTAGAAAAATAAACAAGAAACAAAAACATTTCAGACTGCTTTAAAACAGCGAATTAGACAGCGGAACACTTTTGTGCGCTAAAAGTTAGAAGCATCCCCACTACGCTTTAAGTGATTGCCGATGCAGTAAATGTGACTGCCTTCAGTGTGGGAGGTTTGAAAACTGGCATTTGCTCCCCCCCGAAACTTAGCCGGTATATAGGTGTCAGAAGCAGGATATGAACCTATGTTTGGCTCCCCGGCAGGTGTGAAGCTGGACCAGTTCCTGTAGCGCATCTTGTTACAGCAAATCCTGAGAGACTCATGTATCACCACTGGGGGGGTGGATGGTGCCATGGTGATCCGAGTGGCCCGGCTCAGGCGCCCCAGTAATACGAGCAGGTCCACTGTCATCAGGGTGTGACATCAGCCATCCCCAGCAGTGCTGCTGGAATTGCGAAGCATCCAAAAACATTTCCGTCAGTGAAGGAGTACTGATCTGACAGCAGCTAACGACTGGCTGATTACTTTAATCTTCCTCAGCATATTTGGATTTAATATCCACGTATATTTTATTTGCAGTATGCCACACCTATGTGGCGTTTTTAGATTATGTTCAGGATCTGATTCTTCAATTTTGCAAGCAACATCCAGCAAGGTTTAACATCCACCCATCTTACAAGTGATTTTACAGGATAGGGGCCTGGAGTGGCTTGGACTGTATTTCCTGCAGCATCGGGCATGAGGCAGGGGTACATCCTGGAGAAGATGCCAGCCCATCACGCACTAAATAAACAAACTCACACGCTAAAGGCGATTTAGAGATGCAAATTAGCTGCATGCATTTGGACTGAGTACCTTGAGGATATGGGTAAACGGGGGCATGCTGACCCCAGGCACACAGAGCAGGGGTGGGATTCAGTCACCTCTGCCCAAGCTCGCACCGTGATACCCTACACTGGGTGTGCAGACCTTCTTATATAATGTTATGCAATCTGTGCCATGTCCTGAGTGCCACTGCTGAAGCCTTCCTATGTGGGAGTCGCACACCTTTTTATTTATTCATAAAGAGCGATAGTGACTGCTCCGGGGACCCCAGAGTCCCACCCCCCCCACCCCCCCGCACCTTCCTGCTCACTGCGAGTGTGGAGACACATCGTGCTCCAGTGCACTGCCACGCTCCACGTTTCCACTTCACCGCTTCAGTGTGAGCCCTCGTTTAATTATGTAGCCTAATTGTTTATTATGTCTAATTATGATTATGAAATTTATTGGGCAATTTATTTAATGAAAGTTAATGTGTAAATTCATTGAATTAAGTGTTTTTAATTAATAATGGTAACACAATTCCTGCACAGATGACTTAGTCACTGATCTTGTAGAGAAGTAAAACTACTGGTTATCAATCCATCCATCCATCCATCCTCTAGTCTCTTATCCAGGACAGTGCCACAGTGATTATTATTATTATTATTATTATTATTATTATTATTATTATTATTATGTGACCAAACTTTGTCCCCTACCCCCCGATGACCCTAGCAGTATCAGGGTTCCTCGTCTAGCTTTCTAATAGCCAGTGTCATTTCTCAGTCATTCTTCGTCAGATTTCGTGCTGACCTCTTCCGCTTCTGCGCCTCACATTCTGAATGCCGCAGTTTATCGAGTTAGGGCAGGGAAATGAGGATCGCAGGCCAGCCAAATGTCAGCCTCCTCCCACCTTCTCAGTGGCTAAACCGCCCTTAAAATGAGATTCTAGCAGCCAAAGTGTCTGTATGAAAAGGCAAGCTGTCTGTTTGATAATGTAGGCGGTGACCTCAGAGTTATTAGAAACATCCTGATTGGACGAGACCCACCGGCAGCAAATGTCAGGATTTGTGCTCGTCCCAGGAGGTGGCTGACCCCGGTGATTAGCGACAGCAATTCCAGTCAGTTTAAATGTCATGGTTCAGGTAGCCAAAACGGGGCCTTGTTGCAGGAGGAGGTGTGTGTGTGTGTGTGTGTGTGTGTGTTGGAGGAGGGGGGAGGGGACTTCATAAAGGGCACGGCAAATTCAACAGGCAATAAGGAAGGGTCGCGCTTGAGTGGCAGAGCCCGACCCCCGTGATTGTGCCCTGACATTTTGGGCAGTACCTTTGATTTTGTTACGAGTGGCCTTTATAAATTAATTTGCGGCCTACATTTCCTAATGGATACCATGTCTCACTGGCGGGTCACAAGGACCTGGGGCAACAGGAGGAGGCTCGTACTTCCCGTTCTTTATGGAGTTGATTTTATCTCTATTCAAAGTGGACATTTACGGTCATGTTCCTAACCGCCATATAAATATATTGTTCGTGTGTAATACTAGTATTAGCCTATTCAATGTCTCAACATTACCATAAGTAATCTATAGGGTACAGTACGCGATTTTAATCCGATACACTTTTTGTCAAATTCAGCAAATTTCTCCTCTCAGTCTACTAGCTGTCTGTTCCGTGTATGTGTTGAAATAAAACCTGGTGTTCCAACACAGTCCCACCTCTGAAAATGGAAAGAAAATAAAGTGGCTCGGACCCAAGGCACTATACAATCCCATCCCTCTCTACGGGCATCCATCCGAAACCACTTCTACTTCTCCAATCCACTTGCCCCATCTTCCTTCCCTTGTCCTGTGCATGAGCATGAGCGCCCCCTGTTGCCGAGTTACTGGAGCAATGTGTGGCTCAGTCTGAGCCACATAATTTTTTTCCCATTTACAGAGCTGGGACTGTGTAGAAACACAAGGATTTATTTCAGCGCATACAAAAAGCTAACAATATCAGATTAAAATTGCCTACACAACCTTTAATTAGCTCATTGCACCTATCTATCCATCCCTCCATTCTGTCAGGACGCTGAAGGCACGACGGGAAGGGAGGCATGTTAGTCCAAGTATACGGGGTAAACTCGGGGTTAGCAGAAGAACACAAGCGGGGCCACAGAAAAACATCAGCAACAAGAAGACTTTAATGACAAGACTACCTGGGAAGCACTAAAATAGACAGACTCAATTGGACAAGACTAGAAACAGCTGATCAGACAAGGATTCCACATGAGATTAATGAGGGGGCGTGGCACACAGCTGGAGTGGCATGATCGGGACGTGACAGAACCCCCCCCCAAAGGCGCGCACACTGGGCACGCACAACTGGACCAGGAGGGGCCAGACAAGACACAACGCAGGTCTCAGGAACGGACCAGAAAACACCATCTGGAGAGAAACAAGAGCAAAGACTTCAACGGGACACTAGGAACAGCACTGACATGCAAAACAGGCATAAGGAGAATAACTCAGACAACAAACGACAAATCACAGGAAACGCAGACAGACACAGAGGAACCAAGGACAGAAACACAGTACCTGGGGACACAACAGGAAATGACACAGGGGGAACACCCACAGTAGGAGGGAAGGGACTGGGAGGGAGCCAAGGTGGAACAAGCAGACGGGGAGCAAACACAGGGGGCGCACAGACAGGGACAACAAAACCAGGGGGTAAAGAGGCGAAGCCAGGGAGTTGAAGGGACCCCTCGTGACCACGAAGCAGGAGCAGGAGGGTCCCCACGTGACCAGGAGGCAGAAGCCGGAGGGCCACTGGAGGAGGCGAGGAGGTAATGTTGGAGGGGCCGAGGAGGGAGCAGGAGGGACCGCCAGAGGAGGCGAGGAGGGAGCAGGAACCCCTGCAGGCGACTGTACCGCAACAGCCGGCGAAGGTGTAGATGAGCGATGACTCGTGGTAGGAGGGACTGCAGGCAAGTGACGAGCTATTGCAGATGTGACTGCAGGCGAGCGACGAGTGGGAGCAAAGGGGCCCGCAGGCGATCGTGGGGACTGGGTGGGTGGCACCCTCACCCAGCGTAGGTGACCCCTCCAACTCTGGGATATGGAGAGATGACCTCCCTGTTGATTTTTCTGGATAGGGTCCCTGGGGAAGGTCTCAGGGAAAGCCCGAGAGGTTCCCACTCCAATTCCTCCTCAGAGGATGAGGAAGGGAAGGCAGTCAGGAGGGCCAAGTCCTCTGGGGCTCGGCTGGTTCTCTTGAGGATAGGGTCCGCAGGTAGGAGGCTGGAATAGGGATAGAAGTAGGTTCAGGGGGATCAGGCACCTCCTCGGGGATGGGAGCCGGGGGTTCAGGAGCAGGAACTGGAGCAGGAAAGGGGGGGTTGGAAGCAGAAACCGCCAGCACAGGAAGGAGATGATGCGCCTCCGGGGAAGACGCCACCAGGAGGTGCTTTCTAGGGGACTTAGGGATCCTAGGAATGGCATCCTTCGATGGCCTGGCTCCTTTAAAAGCCAGGCGTGTGCCACGGAAGGCACTGGCTTCGGGCTCACGGGAAGCAGCTGCGCAGGCTTTGGGCGTCGACAGGACGAATGTCGCCAGATCGAGGATTCGCCACTAGAGAGTAAGCGGGGACTGCAGTGGACCCCAGAAGGACTTCAGGCAAGTCCTTTTGTCTGCGGTCACTCCGCTTCTTCTTCCTCCGAGTTTGCGTTGCTGGGGCTTTAGCGCGTTCAAAAGGCGAGGAAGGAGGAAAACCATAGTCGATGCTAACCTGCCGGATCATCTCCTCCCCGACCCAGCTACTTAGCTGGGTAAGATTCTTCCGTACCTCTTCTATGAGTCACGGATCCTTTGAGGGGGAAATCCTTTCAAGGATATCCCTAGACCGGTACATGAGGGCTTTGGCAGCTGGGTCCTCCCTCACCTCAGTAGAGCCAGTAGATCACCTCATCAACCAGAGACATATAGTCGTCATCTGTGAGACGAGGTGTCTTCCCTCCGAGTCTTGTCATTCTGTCAGGACGCTGAAGGCATGAGGGGAAGGGAAACACAGGAGTCCAAGTATACGGGGTAAACTCAGGGTTTATTAGCGGGAGAACTTAATCGGGGGCACAGAAAAATGTCAGTGACAAGAAGACTTTAATGACAAGACTGGGTAAAGACTAACTGGGAAGCACTGAAATACACAGACTCGATTGGACAAGACTAGAAACAGCTGATCACATGAGGATTCCACACGAGGTTAACGAGGGGGCATGGCACACAGCAGGAGCGGCGCAATCAGAATGTGACACATTCATCCATCTTCCACCTCTTATCCAATGAAAAAAAGGTACGAATTTTCCTTTTTGTTTTTCATTAAAATAAACTAATAATGCTTATTTTAAAAGACTTAGTCTACAGTATGACAGATGGAGGAGAGGATTTAACATGTGTAAAACCTCATGAAACCCTGCAGGTCTCTCTTTCAATTCACCAAATGAGCAAAAACTCCAGCTAATTGCACTCTAATTGATTTACTTCATTGAGTAAAATTGAGTATCACGGTGAAAATTCACTTCGCTGAAGATAAATGACTGAATCGTGTTCAGCAAAATCACCCGGCGGCAAAATTTTCTGTCCTAAGTTTGATTAAACAGAGGATAAATCAGTGTCTGTTTCAACAAACTGGCCATAGTTTTTCCTGCTATAATTCTGAGGACTACAATTGTCCCAAGTGTTTTACACCAAATACACTAAATCACAAAAGCGCTACATGCTATTGTTATCCCTGAGTTCACTGATTAAAGATTATTGATATTTGAAGCTTATTAGCTAATGGAAATTGGAGTTTAATGACTACGGTGAACTTAGCAAGAAATGGACTGTTTATAGAAGTACTAAAGATGCCCCAATGTTTTTAGTTGATGATTTGAATGCAGACCCTGATAGCAAATTAAGATCATAGGCATAGATTCTAGGGTTTTATTAAGGTCCATGGAAAATGAGAGGCTATAAAATATATAGAGGGGTCAACTTTGTCATTAGCCAATGATATGTATTAAATCAGTGAATGTCAGGGACGGGGGTACTCTGGGGGCCAATCAGCTTTCAGCTGGGGCCAATGCCCCTCCCACCCTAGTATATGCCTCTGGCCATAGCAGAAGTCAGAGAAAGGGGGTGTCATCTGACTGAACTAGCATAAGGCCAGGGAAGGGATTGAATTTGCAGGAAGTGACCATCCTGTCTCGGCTCATCATCAGGCAGGACATTACCCTCTATATGCAAATTCACTCACAACATTTATATACAAGACCTGGCTTGGGAGGCCCTTTCAGGGTATAAAGGGTGGTAAAGACCTGTCCTTAATTTGTAGTTTTGCTGCCTTTGTGGTCTAGGTCTTTACTGTATTACATACATTATTTTGCTGTTCAGTAAAGCAGTATTTTGTTGAAATTATGTTGGTGAGACACTTTACAAGTGGATTCCATACAGTACAGGGTTTGGTCACATCCCAAGCTAAAGAAGAATGCTCAAAAACTTGTTTCTTTTAAGTCGCTCACTAACTCATTTTCATTAATTATTTTTTGTTAACTCGTTCACTAACACGTTTTTTGCTAACTTGTTTTTGCTAACTGACTTGCTGACTTGTTTTTGCTAACTGACTTGCTAACTCAATTTTTGCTAACTCGTTGTTGCTAACTCGCTCGCATATTCATTCGCTCCTGCTCTTTCTTGTCGTTGCCATTGGAAAGTTGTACTTCCATCGCAGGCATCTGAAGTTTAGCAGACAGAAGAGCGGTTTGGTGAATATGAAAAGGTGGCTGATGAGGCCCCAAGTAAACACATTTTTATAGAAGAGACGGATGGGTCCATGTCAAGCCTTCATGGGGCTTCGGCATAGAAGAGCCCGCTGATGGAAAGGCAGCATTTGCATCCCTTCATTACCGACCAGCGCAAACGCTTATCTTTCTGAATTGGCTCATTAGCGGGAGGCATTAATATGCATGGGGCTCATTATGGAGGAAGAGCGTGCAAACAGAGCGGGGCTGCGCAGAATTCCAATTGCATGCCGGCACGTCCAGGTTTGCCTCCGCTTTGGAGGGAAAGTCACGACATGCCTCATTTCAATTGACTGCATTAAACAGCTGCGCATTACAATCTGATGTGTTTCCAGTTGGTCTTATTCCTGAGGATGGGGGGGGGGACATTACTTTGTTTGTAAATTTACACACATGAACAACATAATACCTAGATCGATAATAAGAGTGGAAAAAATATCTGTTGGCAAAGTAGCAATGGCAAAAAGTTGCCACCAGGTGGAATTGTTATTAAGGACGTGGATTTCTGAGGTAAAAGTTGCAGGCTGAGTCACAGATGGCTCCAGTGCAGTGTTCATTTTTTATATGAATGCAATAATTATGTAAATTAATAATTATACATTCACAAAGCGTTTGCTATTAAAAGACAGAAATATCTGGCATTAGAAGGTCAGATGATCATTGTACAATTACTAGAGAGCCTGACTAAGGTATGAAACTCTGTGTGTGTGTGTGTGTGTGTGTATGTGTGTATATATATATATATATATATATATATAAATGTAGTGTGAGACACAGCCTGATTGACAATTGTAGTTGAAAAATTACTTAAAAAGGTAGCAATGCCTCCATCTGCAAGTTGGGGGCGTTGTTTCTAATTTAAGTAAGGGGGGGTGTCTGCTGGGTGACTCACCAAGCAATCGACGCACGATTGCCCAGTGGACATACAGTAGGGGCTGTAATTGCTTCAGTCTGGGCAAAGGGGGGGCAATTGGCACTTTAACCAGGGGAGCAGCGGGCTGGGGGTGCAAATCCCTTTCTGACAAACTTATTACTGTGGCTTTTTACCTTTTATCACAATAACTCCTGCACAGAAGCTGCTGCGCGTCCTCAGAATCACACGACATTGATGCAATTTGTCAGGGATTGCACCATCCTCCATATCCACACTTTCCAATAAATGGGTCTGTCTTATAAAAACAGTCAACTTTTAATTGCGAGGTAACATTTGACATAGATGCCTCCTTTGCGTGACTTTTGGCCCCCGGTGATCTGACCAGAGTGGTATGATTTTAACACATTACCGCACCTGGATCGTGTACCATTACCTCTGCTATGATCACACGCACGCTTACGCTGTTCCCTTAAGTCAGGGTCACAGCCTGATGTATAATGGTAATATGTGTGGTCAGACCAAACTAGTATGTCGCATAGGGTGGGTGACATCACACATTAATTCATAAGTAAGACATGCATCAATTAATGAATGATATCATCTGTTATGTATGACAGATGGCACTGCAATATTAGGTCCCAAACATGCACCCTCCTGGACGGTTTCATCGTTCAGGCTATCAGAATGCAGAACTGAAGTCAATGAACCCATTCATACTATCATCTATATCCAAATCATATTTATATGGCTTGTATTAACACACTACATTGGGATCATGGTGTATGTGTAACTGTCACTGCATCTAACAGCAGTAATTACTAATTACTGTAGTACTGCTCATTGTTTTTATTTTGCACACTAACATTACTATGTTGCATATTTACCATTTCCAGTATTTGCATTATTTCTTCACTGAGGAACTTTTCACACCTTTTTCACTCAGCTGTACTCTACCAAGTGTCAAGTGATGTGACAAATAGAGTGATTTAATTATATGGAATGATATCTTGTAATATTCCTTAGCTGCTATGTCACATGCTCTCTATCGCTGCCGCATAGCACAGCCTTGCCAGAGCTACCCAGGTACAGATGCCTGACCGCAGACACACAGATCCTTGTGTCCACCCGCCCCTTTAAATTTAACAGGCAGATTAATTATTGATTCCGTTTCCGGCCACGTGGTGGGGAGGAATGCTCTTTTCCTTCTCTTAACCCGGGAGTACGCTGAGCTAATAAACAACTGCGACCATGCTTGTACAATCATTTGCCCTCGTGAGATGATGACAAACTGTGCATTCTGGGAAATATCCTTCCATCACACGAGACCTTACTGTATAATAGCATGGTAATACCACTGGGATATAGAGTAATGAGTTTGCCAAAAAAAACAAAAAGATTTGTAACTGCAGTCATATATATGATTTGTGACATTACTTAGATGCTTTCTAATGGTCGTTTGGTAATTTAACTGCATTATATATTACTGGGCGCTGCAATTATAGATTACACGAGCCATTATAAAATGCTTATGCAATTAAGGTTTTTTCTCCAGAGGAAAACAAAGTTTGTCGCACACTCGACATTCAATCAGAGGAGAAGACGTCAGATGCAGGAAATCACTTTGCAGATTTATGCTCATGATGGGTCCCCATATGCATACAGGTCAAAGAGACAAGGACAGTCACCATCAAATGAGACAATTAGCTAAATCCAGACACGCAAGCGCAGGGGAGACACAGGATGTAGCAATACACCCTTCCTGGTACAACAAAAGCACGTGTGACCCCCCCTCCCATCCCCAGGAACAGATAAGCTATTTCATAACTGATAATCTCACCGAGATGCCCTGTGGAGAGGGTGACTCCAGTATTTAATACTCCTGGATGCATGGATCATGTGTGTACTGGTATTAAAAGCACTGAAAGCACTTTGCAACTAATAATATAATGCAAACATGGAAGAAAAGCAGTCAAGGTAGAGTAAAAAAATAATGGATCTGAAACAACACCTGCTGCAGGCAGCGAAGTTTGGGGCACCAATGCTATTTCTGCAACTCAGCAGGCATCTCGACCTCGCTACTCTGGCCTGGCACAACTGGGCCTTATAATCATTACCTTCCTATTAGAAAGATGGAAGCCAGCCGCGATTAATTGGGCCCTGGCACTCCGACAGCGTTGTGGGTGTAGCGGGCAAGGCTGTTGAAGCGCGCACCCCGTCGTAAAAAGTAATGAAATATTGTTATTCCTGGGGATGGGTGTTAACTCTGGCAGGGTGCAATTCTGTGATTCTACGGGAAGCTCTTTTTCAGACGGGCGTGCACGTGTGTGTGTGCATGTGTGTGCATGGGAGGGGACAAGGTTTTATCTATGAGTCACAAGGGAGGGCGAATGTACCTCCCGCGAGCCTTACAAGAGATTTGAAATGCCTTTTTCTTTTTTATATCTTGGAAGTCTTTACTGGATTAAAAGAAACTGTTTAATAAGTTCCCTGTCAGAAGGAACATGGGTCTGCACACTTACTTACTCCTCACCCTGGGAAAAAACCTATTAAACTTACGCGTGGGTCTAAGAGTACTGAAAAGCCACACGCCGACTTATATCTCAGCGCTATTCAGACAGACAACAAATAAAAAAAAATCAATCACTCTTCTGTTTTTTAGCAGAAAAAAAAATAGAAACTCTTCAGGGATTTGCAAATGTGCACAGAACGCATTTCCATTTTCTGGAAGCATAGGGACCGATATGGCAGACCTCTTAAGTTCACCAAGAGATTGCTCAGGCTTCAATTCACCGCAACGTTCCTACCTCTCCACCACTTTTCAGTGCCAGGTTCCACAAAGCTGCTTTTGTACGTTCCTGGCTAGTTACAAGACTGTCTCACTTTCATTCCTCCAAGCGTGGAGGTTAGCTGCTATGTCTGCCAACCAAACAATCGTCTACCTCATATATTGTATTTGGCCTCAACCATTATCTTTAATCTTGGTCAGCCTTCTGTGTGCAACATATTTCCATTTTACCTATACGGAAAATACACAGTTTTCCTCATAAATATTTTGAGGGTGCTATTTTATATTATTCTGTATCTATCTACACTATATGAACAAAAGTATTGGGACATCTGGCAATTACACCCCAGGAACCATTATGACATCACATTCTAAATCCATAGGCATCAAGATTGAATTGGTCCCCGCTTTGCAGCTATAACAGCTGCCACTCTTCTGGGAAGGCTTTCCCCAAGATTTTGTGCATAAGAACACAAGAAATTTACAAACAAGAGGAGGCCATTCAGCTCATCAAGCTCGTTTGAGGAGAACTCAACTAATAGCTCAAAGTTGATAAAATCTTATGTAACTCTGATTTAAAGGAACCCAAGCTTGCACTACACTACCAGGGAGACTATCCCATACTCTAAGTACATGCTATATAAAGAAGTGCTTTCTCAAATCCAGTTTAAAATATTTTCCTTCTAATTTCCACCTTTGGCCACGAGTTCCTGTATTTGAACTAATATTGAATAACTATTTGGTTGAACAGCATCTAGACCTGTTAGAATCTTATATACCAGGATTATGTCCCCCCTTAGTCTCCTTCGTATCTGTGGGAATTTTTGCCCACTCATCCAGAAGAGCATTTGTGAGGTCAGGCACTGATGTTGGACATGAAGACCTGACTAATGAGCTCTGTACTAGTTCACCCCAAAGGTGTTGGTGGGGTTGAGGTCAGGGCTCTGTGCAGGCCAGTCAATTTCTTGACACCAAACTCACTCAACCATGTGTTTATGGACTGTCCTTTATGCAGTGGGGCGCAGTCATGCTGGAACAGAAAAGGGCCTTCCCCAAACTGTTCCCACAATGTTGGAAGCATGAAATTGCCCAAAATATCATGGTATTCTGAAGCATGAACAGTTTCCTTCACTGGAATTAAAAGGCCTAGCCCAGCCCCTAATAATCAACCCCATATCGTCCATCTGTCTGCCACCTACACCCAAAATTCATTGTCACTTTTATATACATACCCACAGTGCCATGCAGAACAGCTGGCAAGGTCTCAGGGGCTCGAACCTGCACAAACTGGTTCAAACTGCTTCCTGGTCCTACATTGACATGACAGAATGCATTATGGGTTCCAAAACAGGGTTTAGGTGTCTATCTGCTACAGAGAGGAGTAAACCCCTTTATGTAATTAATAATGGGCTGATTGTTTGAAGCAGAATTCAGTTTACATGATGATAAGAGCAGATTGACAGGGCAAAAAAACATTAAAAATCAAATCTTTGATGCTGGTTAGCAGTCGGTGATACAGATGCTGGTCAGATCTATATAGAGCATAAAAGCATGCCAGTCGTTTGCAATCATCTCATTTCAGACTCAAACGTTTTGTCAGAGTTTTATCTTCAGAGAGAGAGAGAGGCAGGGAGGGTGAGTGAGACAGTGTGTATGTGAGGGAGAGGTTTTATTGCTCTGTGGATTTGAGGTAGATGTTCTTTTGTCCCCCTCCAGGTGGCAGCAAACCTCCCCTCTGTGAGGCCAAATGACAAACTATTAGTATTCAACAGCAGTGACAGGAATCAAAGTCTCTTATTCACATAGTCTGAAGCTTGGCCATAGAAATGAATGAACAAAAACAAGATGGAAGGTACCCGAAGATGAGCACCTGCATGACAACAGCATCGTCCGCTGTACACACTAGTGACATTTCGAAGAGAAGGCTAAGGACAGGCCTCCATTAGACTGGGCTGCCGGAACGGGCTTTGGCCCTTCCTCAAGAAACCCCGACCTGAGTCAGTACCGTGCAGTCGCTGTTCTGTTCATGCCAGCATCTCTGCTACTTCCACAGAGGAGAGACCTGCTTGATGTCTTACTCAACAAGGGCTCAGCAGATGGCTAAGACCTGCAAGCTGCCTGGTGGTCAACGCACCTCTTTTACCCCTCCCAGGAGGTACTTCAGGTTCCTTCTGGCACTAGGTTTGCTGGTATGCCAGACACCCAGTCCAAGGACCGATATCTTCTAGAAGTGACTGGAAAACCCAGATCTCCGGGTGACCCTTCCTTGATTAACCCAAATGATTAACCCAGCATGGTGCCTCACATGCTTCTTATGCACCTAGTGAGCACCAAGGTACAGCCTTGCTAGTTTCCAGCATTAGATTCCCGTATCTTTTACCTTCTCAGTCTGTGTGATTCTTGTATTTGTTACCTGCTCATTCTGTTGGAAGGATTATATCCTTTCATGCATATATAAAGCAAGGCTATTTGACAGTTTTTACTGTGAATGCTGCATTCATGAGTGTTCCAATTTTTATTCCTCTAGCATTTGTGTGACTGTATAGTTTTATCCTGGGACTGTAACTTTTTAATCTGCACAACAACATTCTTTAAAATCTGGGTATAGCTTTTTATGTTTGTTGCCTTAGAATTAGCATTAGCCAAGAAGTAGCCCCTTGCAGTACTGCCCCATCTCCTCCTCAAAGCTTATGAATGTCACACCAGAACAAATCGTGTGTATGTGTGTTGCGGGGTGTATTACAACAAAACACAAACCATTTACAACTGTGTTTGTAACCATTCAGTTGTCTTGGCCTTTGATTTGACATTGTCTTCCAAGATCATCACTTAGTCTGTTGCATTTATGTAGTTTTATTATCTTTAGTACTCCCCAAATAGTGCATTTTATTATTATTTTTTTAATCATTATTTAAGTGGTTTTAAAAAAGCATAGCATATTGAATAAACTGTGATAGATTAATACGCAGGCAAAAATAAAAAAAATAAAATAAAGGAGTGTGGAAAATAACAGGCAGTAGGCAAGGCAGCCCCTGCCCTCCAGTTTGGGCCTCGCTGGCCTGAGATTCATCACTGTCTGTACCGAGAGCGGATCCAGACGCAGCTAATTGAGGGGAGACGGCGGCTGGCGGCAGGGACCTGGCGTCTCAGGCACTGTACCCAGTTATGGCACGAGAAAAAGAGTGCATTCATACTTTAATCGTTACTCAGCATAACCAAGAACATTAAATTAGAACAAAGCCATGAAGTATTTCAGCAGTCAGCAGAAAAACAGCATCGTTCATTTTATTTCCAAAAACTTTCTTCAAAGAAAATCTATATTATTGCGACTACCATTATCATTTATCATTATTATTATTATCTCAATACTATTGTAATAACTAGAACACGACTGTAAATTGTGTATGACTGTAAACAAACAAAAAATGGTCAGATTAAATACGGCTTCACTACTGGAAGAAAGTAAGGTTAAAATATATGGGTTTTGGAAAATTAGCATTTTGTTTTTGTAAACAATGAATGAATGTGCTATTGTTAGTTTACATATAATTTTTTTTGCTGACTAATGGATTTATTATCTTTGTATTGTTATTAGTTCAGGGTTTCCAAGGTTCCAACAGCTGGGAACCTTAAGATACATATGTATTAATTATAATTAATTAATAAATTATATTTGCATAAAAAAGATTACAATGTATATCTCAATGCAATATACATTGGCAGTTGAATTTTATCTGAGCTCCTTTTGCAAATAGCCATTATATGTCAGCTGTGCTACTGCCAGTGGTGCGCATGGTTCTACTAATCTGCTAAATGCTAACCGGCCAAGCTAACTTTTTCATTAGCGAAATAGCATTTCTGCTAACTTTGAAAACCCTTAGCAGATCAATTAGCTTCCATTAAATTTAGTTCCGCTAACTGTAAATCTGCTAACTTTTTTTCCAGGTTAAGTAAATGAAGTAATGGTCAGGTGTTTAATGGTCAACGCTGGTACATTTTAACATCACACACATTTGTTCAGGTTTGTTGTGACCATGTCTGCAACAGCCTATTTTGCATATTATTCGCTGACTATATGTAAACAGAAGACGTGATTGGTCGATAACTTGTCATATTTAAGGTAGTCTGCGCTAAATGTAAGTGAATGATGATAAAGTCCATTTAAAGTGGGGCACCCTGAACTAAAAGGAGAACTGGGGCCTGTGTCATGAACCTCAATTTCTTGCTTAGTTGCATAACTTCTCAGATTTCAGGTACCCTAGCTTAAATGGACTTCATGCACTTACTGTACATTTAACTCAGACTGCCTTAAATACAACAAGTTATGCGGCTAAGCAAGAAATCATGCTTCGGTCCCTGTGGCCTGTACTACGAAGCGGGGTTACTGGCTTATTGGGGTAACTTGTCGGATTTAAGGTAGTCTGGGCAAAA
>JAODJU010000001.1:49570303-49582560 GCA_026776725.1 Gnathonemus echidnorhynchus | reverse complement strand
GAGAGCCTGGTATCCCATCCATGGCATACTGTGCCCTGAGAGAGCCTGGTATCCCATCCATGGCATACTGTGCCCTGAGAGAGCCTGGTATCCCATCCATGGCATACTGTGCCCTGAGAGAGCCTGGTATCCCATCCATGGCATACTGTGCCCTGTGAGAGTCTGGTATCCCATCCATGGCATACTGTGCCCTGTGCTGCCAAGGACAGGCCCCTTAGTGCCAGTCAGCCCATTAGGCGACACAGGCGAGTGCCTATGGCAGTGAAGCTTGCTTAGGGCACCACATGGGCTTTGACTGGCACTGTCCCCCCCCCCCATGATCTTCGCTAGCAAAAGTGGGTGGAAGATGAACCTGACTCTGACCACAGCACCTGTGACATTTGGGCAGTTGATAGCGAGATTAGCATTATTTCCACTGTTATTACAGGTATACCTAAAGACATCTCAGGTTCTTCAAACCCCATTAGCTCCAACTCCACCTTCTGGAGCTTTTCAGAAACTGTCCAAAACACAAGACTTCTAGCTATTTTTGTTTTTTGATTGTAGTCAAAGATTTTCTATAAAATTGAGTTTTCCTAGAAGGAACCAGAAAAATGTTCCCACAGGGTCAAAATAACAGGTTTCTATTACATTGTGGGAACATGTGGAGGTTGTTTCCCTGTAGGTCTGTTTGACAGGGTGATTCTTGGGTTATTTAAGGTGGATAGCATAAGAAAAGTTATAATTCATACAGAATGTCCAACCTGATCCTTATCTAATGATATGTTTTGAATCGATGAATGAGAGACGAAAGTGCACTCTGGGAGCCCATCAGCTTTCATTTGGGACCAGTGTCCCTGTGGTCCCACCCCTGTATCCACCCCTGGCCTCCCGCCCATTGCTATGAACATGTAAAGGTGTCACAGGAGTTTGATTAGCACTATTCAACTGGGTAAGCTTTGATGCAGGAGGTAAACACAGAGTGAAAGACTCTCACTGGTATAATCTCGCCACAGTGGGAAGAGAAGGAGCGATATCACATGAGCGCGTCAAAGCAAGGGAAACTCAAAGGGTGTGGATTTGAATGCGAGGCTCTGTGCAGGGAGTCACACAGGATACTTTGATGCCATGACTGGACAGGGAATCCGAGTCCAAATATGGTAAGAGACCATCCAGGGGTAAGGTGATGTGAGAGGATTGTCAATGAAACCACTAATATTTCAGAACTGGAAAGATTTTCATAGCAGGATATGTCAATACGATTTTTTATATGGATATTGTTACAATAGCTCCATTATCCAAAGCGAGTCTGCAGAAACACTCGACTGAGATAAAAGATGTTATCCAGACAAAATGATCTTATTATATTTCTCACCATGGTTTTGTTTTTGTGCTTTTAGGTGTTTCACATATGCATATATAAAAACAGTCCAGCTTGCCAAAAATGAAAAATGTCTTTCTCGTGCCAGCATTTCCTTGCAAGGTTTTATAAAGCCCCTACATTAGCTGTCTAAAAAAGAAGTCACATTTAGTTCATTCATTAATTTCTTTATTTGTCACAATTTCGTGCTACTTTCCCCCCTAGTGTATGACTGTCAAAGAACCTTCTCTACAGCTAATTTGAATCTATAATGGTCTTTTTTAAAACTGCATCTACACCTTGCGGCCTGAGTTGAGGCAGGTTCTATGTAGAACCTCACAGCAGGGCCATTTACATCAGCAGCCAATGATAGAGACAAAAGAATATTTAGTTTTTTGCCCCAAGTCATTGGTTTGTTGTAAAATGTTAATAATCTGTCTGGAATTTTTTAACCCCTTGTCGGGATCCATTAAAACTGTAGTTAAGGATTTAGAACATGTGCCCTTTCACACTTTGTTTGCAGCAAAGATGACCTGCGGCTTTACCTCAGCATGTTGATAATTAGAATGGGTCTACAGAGCTGATGAGGACTCTTCAAGGGTGAATTTCCCTCAAAACGGCTATTTGAACATCAGAAGCACAATAAGAAGCCGTTTCTCCTTATGACCTGTGACGGAGTCACTTTGGCAAATGCTGGACAGATGCAGTTGGCTTTAGGACCATTGCATAAAGGGTCACCATGGTTACTAGGGTCGTCAGGGTCAAAAGGTTTGTCCAGTTGCCTCCAGAGTGAATCTATATGTCAGAAGATGTGGTGACTCAAGGTGTTGGTTGTTCTTTTGAACTGAACTTTTATTTGATGAATTCATATTTTCCAAGCATTCACAGAGTCCTTCTCAGGATTTGGTATCTATTATCAAGAGCTAACATCATTCATCAGCATGGACCAACCTGCCCGTCCTCCAGAGCTGATTGGATCTCTCCACAGCCACAAGATCAGATCAATAGAGGCTGAGGGATGATGGAGGGAGATCCAGCACCTTGCACACATACATCTTGGTTACTATGAAAAGCAGAATAAGAGAGTACTGAGAAATAATTTTCACTAAATCGATCAAAGACCTCTGAATGTCTCAACGGCACACATTGCTCTCCAGACTCTGGAGTAGTTCTGGCCTTCGATGTCGGCACGGAACACCACCTACTGTGGCTCCTGTCTACAGACCACAGTTAGCCACATGCTTTCTGATATGGATCAGATATGAAAGCAGCCTTTGAACCACGAAGCATGACATCTTTGCAAAATTGCTCTCCTTCCCACCCCCTCACCCACCAGCCCACTGGTCTCTTTATTCATGAATAATTAGTACTGAGATGCTGCTACACTAACAGTCCTGTGGGTCCTTTCTTAAGAAAGGCACATGCTTAGAAATATTCTCTGGCACAGAGTTGCAATTCTCTATACTGTACCTGGTGGCACAACAATACTGATCCAAGTCGGTCTATTCTATCTGTATATATCTATACTTGAACCTGTATTAAATAAACAAACATAAATTTGACTTTTAATTAGCGATTACTTTACTCCCAGATTAGCTATCATCTACATCTACTTATCTAAATTAAAACAGCTACTTTTATTTAGCTTTAGGAATCTAGTTTGATAGCATTTATAGTCCAAATAAAAGAATACGACAAACGACAAATGGCTGGAGCCTTCCAGACACAGCGGGCTGCATAGTCACCTACCACAAACATGATTAATTGGAGAAAAAGCCTCTGACTTCACCTTAGAACTTTAATAGCTTTAATGAGTAAACACAAAGCAGGTATGCTACAGTCAGCAATTAAAGAGCATTTTACATGTGTTCTCAGTGTATATCCTCTCTCTCTCCCTTAGTCCCTCTCTCTAGGTGAATTGACTCGGAGCTAATACTTCAGATAGCTACGCACTTTCTTCTCTAATTAGCTGTGAACATACCGCAGATAGACTTCTTCAGGGATCACCTAATTAGCTCTTTTTACTGCAGTGACTGATGTTTGCCAATAGAGACGCGGGTGCGCCACAGTGCCGTGTTAAAAACCGAGAGAAAATGACATTCGTTATTTTCCTGTGTGCTGCTTCCATGTATAAAATTCCTGCAACATGGTACCTTAAACCTGCGAAACGAAAGCTAAGCTGTTAAGTAATGTGCGTCTTATGTTCCCGACAACATCTGCAGATCGGAAATATGTTCGAGTTTAGCGCATTTTTTTTTTTTTTTTACCAAAGGAAACTTATTCTGCAAACGACGTTTTAAGAATAATGAGTTATATAGAATAACTGAACATCCTCGTGAGGCTGCCCATTAGCGGACTTTTCTCTGCTTGAGTGTGACTTCTGAGGCATTGTGCCAACTCACTGCAGACCCCCGCAGTACAGACTTCACTAGGGACCCCATGATACATTACAGAATACATTTACCTCCCTCCCTGTTGCTGTCCAAATTTGGCTGTGTTTTTACCCCATGTCTTGAAAAGACAATAATAAATATAATACTTAAACTGACTCCACATATCCCATTATGACAGCGGCGAGCTTGACTGTGCTCTCTAATGGACAGCCTTTAAATGTGTGCATCATGCTATGTGCGTACTTTTCCCTTTAAATGTACAATGATTTGACAGCATCTCCCAGTGTAAGGAGAATGATGAAGACCTTAAGCATCAGAACCCAGCGGTATCTCACAGACATGACCTAAGATGACGCTGTATTTTTTGTAGAAGTTAGACAGGTAAAAAAAAAAAGATGTTGGATCTGGAGTTGTCTTTGGTCTGTATTTTTATTATTATTTTTGTCACTCAGTTCCAGCTAGACGGTGTGGATCAGATGGGAAAAAGAGTAAATAAGCGCTGGTGATGGAGTTCCACTGGGTCCTTCCCGATAGGTAATGAAACCCCTAAGATTAGAACATTGGAAACACATGTTATTTATAATAGGCCTCTCTGAGACTTTCTGAGACCTGAACGGGGAGAGGGGTCTACCTCAAGCGGAGAATTACTCAAGGGCTGCGGTGATAACCACTGAAAAGGATTGAAACCCACCTTTGTGGGTTTATAACACTGTGGCAGTCTGAGACACCTCTACCCACAGAGGCGGAAAACCCATCTCTGAAAGACACAGACGAGCAGAGTCCTGACTCTCTCTGTCGACGTGCATGTGCAAACTGACAGCAGAGCTATCTCTTGATGCTTCTTTGGATTTTTTTATTTATTATTTTCGGCTTGTTTTCTGCTTGCTGCAGATCCTAGCTGATGCCGCACGTCCTCGTTAACTATCGGGAATCCAGCTGCAGCGACGCATGACTTAGCTGATGCAGTATGTGCGACGCCGTGTGTTAGAGGGTTAGCTAATGGGGGGGTTTCCGTCGGCCATGTCTCAGAGAATAGCCTGGGGTTCCTGAAACAATGCAGTCTGGAAAAGACCCAATGAAAAGTTAATTACAGTCATATAATTACAGAAGAAATGTGTATGCCTGCAATTAGTCTTTTAATGCTAGATTAAATACATTTTGAAGATGGAGAAGGTCCCTATTATCCCCTTCTTTTTTAAAATGCTGTAACCAACGTGTCTGATTTCATAGTATTCCCTGGTACCAGACACAGGGGCAGTGGGTGATGTAGGTACTTGACTTACAGTATGACCAGATGGTTTTAGGTTAAATTTAGTAGGGAAATCCCCGCTGATAAGCCACTCGACTTTAATCTCCCTAGTGGAAACACTCTGGATGGATAACAATGCCTGATAAGCCTATGAATAATGAACAATAACACCAAAAATGTCCAAAACTAAAACCGCAGATGGTCACACACGGAGACCTGACAAGATAGTGAAGAATTTCTCTGTCATGTCTAATATTTCCCATGAAACATTATCTAAGTTGACCTTTCAGCACGTGATCAATTGTAGATAGCAACTGTATATGAACCGTACAGATAAATAAGAGCTGTATTAATGTACTTCAGAGCACTGGAGAAGAAAGGAGGAGGCAGTGGAATTACAGAACACTCCACAATGAGAGTAAGCCATGAAACCTCAGTAGTTTACAGTGACCCCCTACCACTTCAAGTGCTTGCTCACCCATCCGGGGTCTTTGGCTGCTACTGACATGATCTCCTGTTCTGTGTCATGTTGGTATAAATAGCACTGAGGTTATTGAAACAAATTTGTTCAACCAATGGAAAAAGATATTTTTTGGGATTCAGCTGTTATTGACCATGTAATGAATTCCTGAATGATTTTCACAGCTGGGGTTGGTTTGTTATTACCAAGCATTTGAAGAGGAAAGCAATGAATTGGACCTTACCAGTACAGACCACAGCCACCAATTGATTCCCAATTTCCTTTGGGGTCGGTCAGTCAATCAATCAATCAATCAATCAATCAATCAATCAATCAATCAATCTATCTATCTATCTATCTATCTATCTATCTATCTATCTATCTATCTATCTATCTATCTCAACTTTTTAATTTTGTGTGGCACAGGTCAGACTTTTCAGAACCATGTACAGCCTCCTCCCAAAACACACAGTATGGTTTGCTGTTTTCCAGGCCTTCAGAAAACTCCACAGACTTTCCTACTGCTCTGGGACCAGTCAAGGACTGACTCTGAACATTAACTAATTCATTACCATGGAACAGGTCTGAAAAGTGCAGTCGAGTCTCTCACTTTTGCTTCCTCTCTGTAACTCGGGAGCTACTTCAGCACCCCAGAGTTTCAAATGCTGTCCGTGGCTGCTGGGCTAATTCAGAACCATGGAGAGCATAGAAATGGCTGCGAAGCCCCAAGCTAATTCAGAACCAGGGACAGCTCCAAAATCACAGTTAAATCTCAATGCCAAATCAGCACCATGGCAAGTAGTAAACTGATTGCAGAACCCCTGTCCAGCTGAACACTACGGAGACCTCAGAAATCAGTGTGAAGCCAGAGGTCGATTCAGCATCAGCCTGGAAGAGGAGCTCCACGCCATCGCGCTTTGTCGAGAGTGCTTCTCAGCGGCAAGCAGCCCAGCGAGCTTCGAGAGGCACTCGCCTTTGTTTCCGCTCTCTCGCTTTTGCAGAAACGGGCCGCTAAGCGCCAGCCCCATACTTGGAGGCAGATCAAGCGCTTGGCCAGCCTTTACCCCGGCCTCTCCATGCGCTATACCATTCCTTCCGTACCTCGCCCCGGCTTTTCATACACGTCACTGGCGTATCATGGTTCTGCCGCTATGCTGTTTTCAGCCACCTCCAAATCTGCCCAGACCTCCTCCTGCTCTGCATCACAGCATGCATTTCTTCTCTCTTGTTTACTTTTGAAAAAAATGTGGGTTGCCCACCCCCTACCCCCCCCCTCCCCCCCCCCCCCCCCCCCCCAGCCATCTCTATCACAGCTTTGACTCCAAAATCAAACAAACATATGTGCAGGCTATGCCAGACCAGGAGAGCTTCCAGTGCTCCTCGGCATTCTGGGTATTGAGTTAGTCTTCGCTGGCATATTATTTCCCCTGTTTATTTAAATTACCTTCTCGCTTTTTTTTTATCATTGTCTTTTTCTGTCCATGGAACTTGAGCAATAGAGCTTCTGTGCTGGGATGCCATTAAATAAGGTTAAATTTATTAGCATACTATTCTTTTTGCACACAAAAAAAGAAACACAATGTAAATTTTATAAATGCTTTTCATTCTGCCTCCAACTTTGCACAATCAAAATTCATTGTGTTTCCCCCCATCCTTTCTTTCCTCAAATTGCCTGCACTCATTATGGTAGATAAGTATGTACAACTTCATTTAAAAATCCACTCGCACTCTGCAAAAGGTTGCACACATTTTAATTTTGCCAGTAGGTTTGTGTTTGTGTTGGTCTGCTGGATTTCAGGTAATTCCTTACTGCTTTACTGCAGTGCAGGACAATGCAGCAGGCCTACTGCCTGATCCATCCATCCATCCATCCATCTATCCGTCCATCTTCCAATCACTTATCCAATATAGGGTTCTTTATTAAAATCAGGGTAAAATGATTGCTATAATTATATAAATATTGACTAGCTTGGGGTGTGAAGATAGGCTTGCATGTATATAGATCAGTGCACCTCGGTAAAATGGCTGTTTGGGGGGAGTGCACTTTGTTTTGTGTGTTTTCAGTGCACGCTGATGGTAAGTTACGCTGAAGTGACAGTAGGCCACCCTTGACACAGAAGATGTTAATTAGCGTGACACCTTGGTGTGCTCCCCCCAACTTGAGGGCTTATCCATCTTCTGTGTGGAGTTCTCTCACCGTCTCCATGACCCTGGCCAGGGTGCCCACTCCGTGTGTATGTCTCTTTAAGATGTTGCTCAAACTAGCAGAGTCTGTCTGTCAGTCTGTCTGTCTGTCTATCTATCTGAGATGTGGTATTTTGTGCTGAGAACTTACGATCATACTCTGTTTTCAATACAACAAAACCAAATTACTTCCTTACATAAGTATTTCATTAATTACCCAACAGCACAAATTAGCATTTGGCTTGGTTAGTTTAAGTTTAAGTCATGCATTTAGTTAATTGTTTAGAAGATGTCAATTTATGCAATCTACACAAAAAAACAAGTCATGTTAATTACATTTAACACTGCATTGATTTTATTTTTTACTATTGACACACCTTTGTTTTTATGGTGTGTGTATCTTAGTGAGAGGTTTGTGATTTTGGGGAGTAAAATATAAAGCATGGCACAGGGATTCAGGGCTGGCTAAGCCAGATGGCTTTTGTGCTTCCCCAGTGTAAGAGGGGCGTCTCTCCCCAAAGCCTTTGTGCTGTTCCTCTGAAGTCAGGGAGTGACTTGATTGCAAAGCCAAATATGACTGAAGCTGGCATGCCTCTCTGCCGAGCGCAGGAAGAAGAGGGAAAATAAAATAAAACCTTCGCGTTTGGATGCATTTGCTTCCGGCGATTCAGAGTTTCACCTGAAATTCACCGTGAGGTTTTAAGAAGTGCCGGCATTTTATGAGCAACTGCTTTTACTGTTTGGATTCTTGCCCTTAATTGACCTTTAACCACAGTGATTACAGGTCTTGTGTTACAAGGACCCGTGTCAATTTTTTTCCAAAGCGATAACTGTTTTAATTATTTACAGTGATAAAGACTAATGGAGACTTCTCTCTGTGCTGCACTGAACGGCACGGTGCTAGGTCCCTCCGGAGCACACAGGAATGCACTGCCCAGATTTGGGAACGTGGCTTTTGAAGTAACTCCAGGCGTTCCCAGAGGAACCAACCACCACAGCAGCATTTTGGGAGGTGCTGATCCAGCATGCAGGGAAGCCAGAGAGGCCTCCCAGCAAAACGTTTGTTCCTTTGTTTTTGACATTTTCGACTCTGGGTTAACAGCTCATTAACCTCTGAGTTTCCCATGGCAACCATGCCTGATAAGGGATTATGGGAACAACGCGGGTCTCACCTGTTTGAACCTGCCTTTAAAGGTTTTAGTCATGATCCTAAAGGAATTTGTGTGCATGTGTGTGTGTGTTTGATAAACTATTCAGCTATATGTATTTATATATTCCAGCTTCAGTCATGAACATCACAGAATACGACTTCAGCCGTCAAGATAGGCACGGAGGTCATAGATTCGAAATGACAGACCTGATCAATCGATCTTCCAAGCGTTAGAATGGATCAGGGGGAGTGAATCATCATCAACCGCCTTCCTGCCTGGTAAAGCCACTCCACCCCATCTCCCAAAGGAAACTTTCTCTAAATTATAACATTAACTTGACACATTGCCTTGAATATTCAGGCCTATGTCTTGCAGGGGAGAGGCCACGGTGCGACCATGTGACTTGAGGATACTGAAAGGACATGTTAGGTATATGAAGACTAATTATTACAGCTTTTAACAGAGAAAAAATATCCATGTTCAGATCCACCACTTTGAGAAATTAACACTATGTAGTCGCATTACACGCCATGGGAACTGAATGATTATTCAATTCAATTCAGTTTTATTTGTATGGCACATTTTCACAACATTACATTGTCTCAAAGTGACTACTCAATCTGTGATCCAAATTTCTTTAATTTAATAAATAAAATAGAACATGACTGCACTTATTATACTCTGCCCTAATTTCTTAAAGAATGCTGTACATGAATGTGTAAAAGTCTGCCTGTTTGCAGCTGCTATCACAGCCTCGCCTGAGTTTCTGATGAAAGGCAGGATCTGCCTGTTTGATGTGATGAAGACGAGCCAGGCACCTTCAGACCCGATAAATCTCACAAGAATGTTTGTTCACAACAATCAGACTCGTGAACTTTCTTCTGGATGTACAGCGTGCCATTTTCTGTTCCTTTTCACTGTATTAATGCACCACGTTGGAAGGTACCATCTATGGGGGTGTTCATTTGCCAGACTTCATGCAAACACCACCATTATTGGCAGCTACTTCACTTCAAGTCTTAAATTTAAAATGGAGGTTTTTTTACATTAATACAAAAAAAGATTGATTGCGTGATGTTTTCCCAAAGGAATAAATTCCAATTTGACTGCCCAACCCCCCCTACCGTTTCTGAAGCTGCTTCAGTCATTGGATTTGGAGTCTCCTTGACGACAAGAAACTCTTTGCAACTTGTCTTGTTGCAAATGCAGCAGGTGGCTTTGTGTTCCAGTTCAAGTACCAGGAGAGGGTCCTTCTGCATCAGGCTACCTTTTAAACATCCAGCTGCCTAAATGGAGAGAATGGAAAGAACAGATTGCTGAAGATTATGGCAGATCATGCATCTTTCGTACCGGATCCACGGCTATACATTGGCAGGCTGTTTTTTTCCTACAGGGCTGTCCTTATCCAAGTCTTATTCTGCGGTCATCGAAAAGACAGTTCCAGTACTGCACAGCGATTCAAAGTTTTAGCGCGCTAGAACCGGCTCTTTTCGGATTTTGGTAAAGTAAGCCTTCCCGGTAAACTGTTCTGCCGACGTGACATACTTTATTTCTCCATCAGTCAGCCCTCTTGCTCCCTCAGTGCCTGCCCTTATAATGATGTAACGTGTTGTAATTGGGGGAAAATCGTACAGTAGCCAGACCATGAGTCAGACCCCAGGGGGCGAGTCGAACCTGAGACAGAACACTGTTTTGTAGGACAGAATTATTTTATTCTTGTGAAATTGGGTTAGTTTCCGGAATCCCTTTGCCCCCTTTTCTGTATTTATATGAAGCCTGCCATGAATCACAGCTGGCGGCTCCACATTGACAGCTGACGAAAGCGAATGACAGCAGCACCTCCACTGCACATTGCACTTTTAGTCTTGTGGGTTTACAGAAGCCATGACAGCAAGAGGTCGCTCGAAAGCCGGATGTTCACGTCAGCAGGTTTGGTTCTTGCCTGATAGCATCTTCTGTCCTCCTCGTTGATATGCATCCATATTCTTCAGGACCCAAGTCTTAGCATCAGCCAATCACAGCCCCTCCCCCCCCCCCATTCAGGGATGGGTTCCATGCATTTCTTCTCTCTTGTTTACTTTTGAAAAAAATGTGGGTTGCCCACCCCATACCTCCTCCTCCCCCCCCCAGCCATCTCTATATGGATGGATGGATCAAAAGGCTTCCACCATGATGTAAAGCAGGGACATACTGCTGACCAAGGGTTAGAAATATGGACACTCAAAGGATATCAGATCAAGTCTCTCTGCTCATCTACCTTATAGTGTGGTATTTATCCTGAATGGGTTCTGTAATACAGTATAACTATGTTAAGGGATAAAAATCATTCTCAACTAAATGCGAAGGAGTTTCTGAGCCACCTGGGAAGTTGGCCAATGGATCTGTCCCATTTAATTTGCAAGATGTTTGGATAGTGACCACGTCCAGTCGCACAATTTAACTCCGACAATCATTTCATCTGCTGGTGGTGTCTTATTAAACAATCTGTACCACCAGGCGGAGACGGGTGCTGCAAAGCTCCCGTCCTGATGGCTCAAGCCTCTGCCTGCCGTTGGCCTTAACTTACTCGATAGCACATGCATATGGCTATAACAACAGAGTACTCATCACTAGCAAATGGAGAGGGAGACTTGTAATGATCATATTTGCCTCTAGGGGGCATAATCAGCAACTTCCTCCAAGCAATTTACTGGTGCAGCTGTGTCTGAAGTGTAACATATACTGTACGCATACTGTGAGCTACTTTGCAATAAGCAGGGCCTGTGGGGGCTGTATCCCTCTGTGGTAATGGAGTAGAGGTAGGTTTTTCTAGCAAAGTATGAGATTTACGGAGTTCCGGGTCAGTCAAGGTTCCTATCATCACATAACGGCTTTTGTTATTCTCGAGACTGAGACTGCAAGACACTAAACCAGCTTTCTCTGCTTCCAGCCATGTTGTTTTATTACTAAAAATTTTATGTTTATTACTTTTACATCTTTCAGATCAGTACCATATGTAAATGCAGTTACTGATATCATTGCTTTATATTTTAATAGTATTTTTTTTTTTGCTGTTTTTATTTTTTATTGTTATTTTAATCATGCTAATTCATTTTTTTTTATCTTTGTATTAATTTTTCTTTGTATTACATATTTCCCTTTTAAGCACAAGCCAGGAAGCGGATTGAAAAGGAATTTCGCTATATACTGTTTGTTTGTGTATGTGACAAATAAAGTTTGAAAGTTAACCTTATTCTGAGAATTTTTATTTGATGACCAGTGCTTCTGGGAATTACCCCAACAGGACTAATGTGTGTGAGAGAATTTTGTCGAAAAAAAATCTCAAATTTTGATAAATAATTTTCTTCTAATTTTGAAATGCCCGGAGTATACTTTTTGGTTTGCCTACAGCTCTGTGGCCATAAAAAGAAAGATGGCTGGACAAGTATGAGAAAGGGTTACAAAAGAGAACACAGGTTAACAATGGGGAACACGGGGTGGG
>JAODJU010000001.1:49557500-49569975 GCA_026776725.1 Gnathonemus echidnorhynchus | reverse complement strand
GGGGGGGGTGAAGCCGTGCAGAGTCACGACTCATAAGCACAAGCATGCAGCTCCTGACCACTCAGGGAAGTCATTTGGGTCAGAGTATCCATTAAAAACATTCTCTGTCTTCTTCAAGTATCTTCTCACTGTTTTCGTTTTGTAATATCTGAGTCAAACATAATATGTATGAAAATTGCAAGTGTGACTCGGGCTCCAGCTTGAATTTCTGTGTTAGGCACCAGAGTTGTTTGCATTATTATTTAATGTCGGCATTCAGGGAAGATGAAATTATCATATACAAACAGCATCAAAAGAAACACATTATTCCATTTACTCCCACCTGCTTTTAGGAGAAAAATATGGATTTGCATGTTTTTCATGCAGCGTTTCATGCGAGTTTTGCATATTGAGTCACCATGTTGGTTGCATATTGTTGATATTTTAATGCTAACTGTGCTCACAACATTTTGTGTTTGACTGTAAGTCACACGATGTAGGTGATATCTAGCTGCAGCCTGAAAATAAGCAGTAAAGATGGGACGTATCAAAACCGTAAAACGCATCATGAATCAGAATCATGTTGCTTATGGTTCCAAGTCAAACAAGCAAAGGAGATTAGTAAGTAAGGGATAAACCACTTTGAGGTATGCGGCTATTCAAGAATAATCAATGGCAACTCGGTGTAATGTGGCTCGACGCGAAGCAGAGGATGGCTAACCAAGTTGGAGTTCATTATTTTCGTGTAACTGCACTATGAAAGTGGTTTATCCTGCTTATAACACAACTAATGAACAAAAAGTAAGTACAGAATACACTGATGACGGTACATTTTTCAGAAGAAAATGATTTCAGGTAGCATTTAATAATGTTCCAATGTGCTCTTAAAAATATGGCCCCAGTAAGGGTGGAAGGCTAACTCACTGAAGTTTAAGTTACCATAGAAACCGTCAACAAACAGGCTTGGGGTTTGAAAAGCAAAGAAAATTATGCTGATAACACTGACTGCTTTGTATGAGTAAAAAAATTCTGCAAGTTTTTATATTAACATGTTTAATAAAATATTAAAAAGTATTAATTTAGAACTGTTATTAAGGGTGCCAGAACTACCTGTGCAGTTACACAAACATGATCAACACCCACATCTCTGGACCACTAAGACAACAGGATTTACTAAAGCCGTGGTATAAGGTACAATAAAGCCTGACTGTTATTCATTCTTTTCTGATCTAAGTTATACATTCAATCCTGATTGGTTCCTTCTTTGGTTTGTTTCTGTCCCTTTTGTCCTCAGTGTCCCTATAGATGATGTGACACTCATTCTGTCTCACACATGCTGTTAAATACTCTCTGTGGCCCCAGATTAGCATAATAACAGTTTTTTAGCAGAATCTGAGAACAGATACCTGCATTATAAGTCATTAAATATGCAGTTTGGATCATGAAGTAAAATCAAACATTACCGGCATTTTAAAATATGTAGGCATATGGTGAAGTGAAATACCTTTTGTCCATGACTTCAAAAATGGCTTTATGCACAACATGTCAAGTTAGACACACAAGACAATAACAAACAAACAAATAAATCAATATAAACATATAAATGAATAAATTAAATGTGCTGTACATAGGGCAACTTTCCACTAGGGCTGTTCAGTAGGTTTGATTGAACATGATCTGATACAGTTTAGAAATGCAAACAGCTTGCAGTGGGTGTATACAGTGAAGTATAGTATGCCATGTGCAGAAAGTGACCGGTGTAGATGGCTGATCACATGTGTGTAGAACTTGTACCATGTTAAAAAATATCTTTCCTTCAGCAGGTAAGGAGAGAATATATTGATTATCCGTCAGACTGGCACAGCTGAAGGGTGAAGCTGGCCAGTTCAGGGGGGTTAGTGTTTTCCTCTAGATCATACGCAAAATTCGAGTGATATTGGATTTTCGAAAGTGACTCTGAACGCGGATTTTTACTTCTCCTAGCGTTTTCGTTGATCAGAACGTCAGCTGGGTGGACACTGGCGATGTTCAGATGCTTCATAAAAACACGTGAACTTTGCAAACTTTTTTTTTTTTTAAATCTTCTCAGGCTCTCACATTTGAATCAATTAGAAATTAAAATTCTGATCAACCCGCTTGTTCTCTCTATAATTTTACTCAAGCAATTAAGGTGCTGGCCTATACTTATTAAGATAACAGCATCTGTCGCCGCAACGGTGTTACTTAATGGGCTATTTTCAAAACGAGCTGAATTCAGTTCAGTGAACTATGCAAATTAAGCAGAGCACAATGGTCCAGTCGAAATCAAATTTACATTAATGTGTTTCTGCAAGGGGCCTAAGGTGCAACAAACACAACATCATCATTTCCTCCTGCAGACGTGGCAGTGCTCCCTTCCGGAAAACGCTCTTGTGCTAATTTTAGCGTTTATTGGTGTTTCTGGGGATGTGACCACAACAAACATTAACAGACTCCTGTCCTCAGTGTCTGATCTGTAATGTGTTTATTACAAAATATCACAAACTGTGAGTGGTGTGGACCTGCTGTCACTGGTTCATATTTTACCACACAGTGTTGCCTTTTACAGGAAGCTTACTTTGTAGCTAAGTAACTTTTAATTATCCAAGTTTCCTTTTTGAATTAGCACACAGTTGCTCCTGTTTAATTCCCTATATGAATGTATTTTATTTAGGATACAGCACTAAAGTATTACATTATAAATATGAATTAAAATGTAATAATCAGCTGTCTTTTTTTAATCCATTGACCATCAGAAGCAGTGAGGGTGGATACTCAAGTATACCGTACAATCCATGTGGTTAAGCTCTCCTGAGGTTAATTTCCGCATGAACAAGTGGTGTTTTTCCCCTGTACCAACTGTCATTAGACTTTATTATTCTATATCTTACTACAAATTTGCCAAAATTCCTATCATGACACCTGAGCAGTAACAGGTCAAAGGTCACCGTAAGCAGGGTAGGATCAGCATTTCAAAGATAATACCTCCGGTGAAATAAATCCACACGTTCCATCCTCTGGCATTTCTGAGGTTTCACAATGTGACCTTTTTCTAAACGCATAGCGTGATTTTTTTTTTTTTTCTTTTCTTTCTGAGATGCCTTCACCATGGCACAGTTGTCAGGTTGATGTTACCAAAATGTCAGGATCTATGGAGCGGGAAGGGGACCAGAGATGGGGATGAGCAAGGAACACCCTGTCACCGCAGCCCACAGAGACCTCATGGCTGCCTGGCTATCATTTATACCTGATCTCTGACGACGTCTGGCCCGATCTGACACAGTGTGAAATCCCCTTGGAGGACAGAATGCGTACCTCACAGCCGGCACCGCCTAATTACACATCAGCCACCGCGACTCTTAATTAAATTAACTTCACTTGATTGAATTAATTGTTATGGACAAGCCGTCTTCTGTGCGTCAGTGTGCCCGTTCGACTCTGACACAGTGCAAGGACAAAAAGTTATTTACCGATTTTCTCGTTTCAATTGGCCCGACGTAGAACATTCACTCACAGAACATTTATTCGATTGCTATAAACCCATTTTGCAATGCACTTTATTTTATATTTACTACTGAAATCCATGCAATACTTTTCATAAAATTCTTTGCACTGTTACTGTTTATTGTTATTTATTATTTATTGTTACTTTTTATTACTGTTTAAATGTGTACCGTGCACCTGCAATTTCCTTTAGGATTAATAAAGTCTCCATTTGTCTGTCTGTCTGTCTGTCATGAAAAATAACTGGCTTGCAGAGATGGGCAGCCTCAGTTTGAAGAAACTTAAGGCCTTGGTGTTATTCATACTTTCCAGTGTGCTTTCGGGCTATCCCCTTAACATTGAGAAGGTGAATGTGATGTCAATGATCCATATAAAAACTTATTGAACTTAAGAAACAAGAAAATCAGATTGTAGAGGAGGTGGGTCCAAACAACTAGAGGAGGCGGGACCAAGACATCTGACTGGTTGGTCTTCCTTTAATTGCTTGGATCCACCTCCACTAAAATCTGATTGGTTATCTCTCTGAACCATTTTTCATTCTGCCCTCAGAAAATTTTTACGTAGGTAAAACTCCCATGAGGCTATTAAAAACTGTTTCTGAGTAATAGACAAATACAGCATAATATAACGCATGTTTCAAAGTGTTTACAAGATACTAGCAGCCATGTGACATGAATAACGGACAACATATTTAACATATTTTTATTTATCTGCATATTTAAAAGCTTTTTTCCCCAGAATGCATAACTCTCTGCTATGCAAATGCACTCTGTGTTTATGTCAACAAAAACACCTGTCAGAGCGAGGATGTACACAAGGTAACGTTTTTGAGTCTCGATATGTTTTACATTCTTTGCACTGTATTACAGAAGTACATACCCTCACTGCCCTCAACATCACTTAATGAGCTCAAACTTCATAACTGATAACTACCATCTTCCCACTGTTTTAGCAATAGATTGAGAACAGTAGGAGTGCTATATAAGCCTATTAGCCAACAATGATTCTCTACAAACAGTCACCCTATTCATGGGGCGGGGGGGAGGACTTATGGTGTTCACAGAATATTTATTTTGTATTTATTTGTATTTATTTCTGAGATGTTGCTACAGGACTCTGTGCAATACTTTACCTGACAGTTTTTATTGTTACTGGCCAGGGCATAGCACAAAATTATGCCGCCCCCCCCATCACAGTGTATAGCAGTCATCAATGCTGAAAGTGCCCATTAATATTAAAAGAAAAATAAAATTCCAGACTTCTCAAGGGCCCTCCCCCGACTTGGGGCCCTGGTAAGACAGTCCCACTTTTGCCCCCACTATGACGCCCATGGTTACAAAATATCATTGTCTGTCTAAATATCTGGTTTGTGCTAAAATCTATCTATCTATCTATCTATCTATCTATCTATCTATCTATGTTATCTCAGTCATAGTTACAGTTTTTTGGGGGAGGCAGCATAGGATATATGCGGTGGTTCCACCCTGAATGGAATGTCAGTGCATTGTAAGCCACATACAGTATAAACACTTGTTCACAATCATACACTGTGGGCAATACTGAGGTTTGCCTGAGAGGATTATGGGAGGCATGCTATGTGACATGGGGACCTCGGGGCGAGCAGGACGACAGTAATGGAGTGACTGCGGCATGTCCTGAGATGCTTCCAGATTTTATAGACTAACAAACCCATTACATGCTTTTTCAAAGTCCCACTAAAGCAGGACTGATGATTCTTCATTCCTGGCATTTGTCTAGAAGATGTGGGCTTTTAAAACCTCATTTCTCTTTCCAGGGAGTTTTATAAATCCTGCAATCTGATAATGACGAGCTAACGATTCTAAGGGAGTGAAAGGCACGGGGATTTTCTAATTTCAGATAAAACTGGATAGGAGGATCTTTATCTTTAAAGTGGATGGAATCAGTTTATATATATATATATATATATATATATGTATATATATATATATATATATGTATAATATTTCAATTCCCACTATATGTAATTCAATATGTATATACAGTACAATAATTCCAACCAAATTTTGCTGTCATTAATGGCTGAATGTACATTTTTTTTATATTTCCTGAACTGTATGGACCCATCACAGTACTTATAAATATACACACATGCGTACTTGCATGGATTTCATGATTCCAGTTTAATGAAGTTTTCAGCGTGCACACACTCTCATTGAAATGCGCGGTGTTGAAAAGGTATGATAAGACTTCTTATATGAGGATACATGTTTAATAATTCAGATAATCCACCGTTTCCTTGACAAAATGGCAGGGTTCTGCATTTTTAAAGAACCGACCCACGACTGGCTCGTGCTATTTTGCATTTTAAAATATATATATACACATTAAACAAATCCCAACAGCGTGGTTCAGTGACTGAGGAGCTGCAAGTGGGACAGAAATGCCAGAAAGGTCCTCCATGTCTATCACACAGCGGTGATTCTAGGATTATTTCACGTGGGGGGCATAAAAGTGGGGGCCATAATTCATATAGGAGCCAACTGTATCATTAGCCAATGATATGTTATGATATGACATGTGAGTGACAGAGGAGGGGGCCCTCTGGGAGCCAATCAGCTTTAAGCTGGGGCCATTGCCTTTTGTGGTGCCGCCCCTATATGTAGCACATAATCTCAAATTAATCAGCAGGCAAACAGGAGAGACCATTGATTTCAGTCAGGTGCATCCACTGATTACCGTCGCTGCGACTTTAACTGGAATTATGGGGTACACATGGCTGGCGGGGCTGTCGAGCAGGACGTTAAAGGCGCAGGCATCCTGGGACCCTCTGTAATCCTGCCTGCGGCCTCCTGGCCCTACAGTGACTCAAACACTTTCCGGTTGGCAACTGCAAAAGTTGTTCTCTGCTCTCGCTTTGAATTCTGATGACCCATATCAGAGAGTTTATTTGAGCTTCCTTTATAATTATCATCAAACTGTTGTATTTTTTTGGCTAATACATTTCTTTAAAGATCTACATCTTTGCACTTTTTTCTTACGTTCCCAGACCTATATCCTACAATATTATTTGCTCATTTTCTCCTGTACTCTATAAATGGGAACATCCAGTACTGTTAAAAATTATCCAGCCCCCATTATGGGGGTTAAACACATAGAAACGCTGTTTGTGAGAGCATCATACTCTTCCCACTCAAAATCAGAATCAGGTTTATTTGTCAGGCATGTTCACACACAGGCAATTTGTCTCTGGTTGTTAATGGCTCTCATACAGACAGCAGAAAGCTACACAGTTAAGACACGACAATGATCACATACAATCTGGTTGACATATGTAATGAGCATGTGTGGTTGATAAGTGCATGAGTGCATTACAGACCTCAGGGAGGTCATGTGCATTATGAAACCTGATCCATCCATTCGCATTCAGTGCTTATCCAATAAGGATCATAGTGATGTCTGACCTTAGAATACACAGGGAGGGTGGGTCTCAAGGCAAGCAGAGCCCCCACCTTAACTGAACTGAAGGACACACACAGGAAGCAATTTGATAAGTTTTTAAAGGATGCAACATGACTGAAAGCCTGAATGGATTACAGGTAAAATCATAAATACCGAGCCATTATACAGACCGTGTGTTAGTCAACTGTAGTAATCCGAAAAGGCCTTTTACAGAGCTCTACAGACTTAAATTACCATTCAGGGGAAGAATCTTGTAGCCCCTGAAAAATTAATGGAACATTTTAGTGAATGAATTTCGCTAAATGCTTATCAGCTTGTTAGGAATTGAAATGGTTGTCAGATATTACTTTTTAGATGAAGGGCCTTTTTGTGTGTCTTTGTGAGGGACAACTGTGAAAACAAAGGCCGCTGACCTTCTTCTTAAAAAAAACAAAAAAAACAAACAAACAAACGTGACACACTGATGGCTTCTCTCGAACCCGGGGTTGGCGGGTGGGCCGGCTCTCCTCGATGCTGCCCGCCAGTTAATTGTCTGCCATGCTTATTGTCAGTGGGCTCCAAGGCACTCCAGATGCGTCGATCACATCTGTCACTTTTGGTTTTTCGGGGACATATTGAAAAAGGTCACCCTGCCATCCTCCCTGTCTCCACTGAGCAGTGACTGTGATTGTTTTTTTTTTTTTTTTTGCAGGGATAGTTTTTCTATTGCATCGAATGCCCCCCCCCCTCCAGGTTACAGTTTTCCCAGGCGCCTCTTACACAGCCTTCAGGTGTCTATCACAGTATGAGCTGAAATTGGAGGTGTGTTTTTTTGTTTTTTTGCAGTTTCTCATTTGTGAACCCCTTGGTGACTAAGTGTCGAAACAAACACATATACATTTGCCCAACATTCCTGTTCTGCCAGAGCTGTAATTTTTCTTTGCGTGCAATAGGAACTTTATTTCCATCATGATTCTCAAGGAGTTAGGTGGGAAATGTGTTATTTCGAATGCTCTCTAAATGCTCTCTGTCTTTCTCTCTCTCCCGTCCTCTTTTTCTCTGTGTCCCACTTAAGACACGCCATCCCACCCACTCATCTCACAGAGAAATGTTTACCGTCGCACATTTCTTAATGCTAAAAATCTCCCAAAAGTAAATAGAGAGAACTTGAAAACTGAAAGGTGACCATTGAGATGTCAGATGGTTACGTGCTTTGGCCACGGTGGCTGATCGCATTAGATAACACCTGTTAATGACCATAATTTTAACTAAGGTCTATAAAGGAAAATATAGATATATACTTAAAATGTATAAATAATATACGAAATGTCTATATCTATATGTATAATTATATTAAAATATATTGCAAAATCTATAAGTAATATAAATCCTATCCTATACTTATGAAATAAAATTGAATATGCATTATTAGATGGCTTTCCTGAGCATTTATTACAAGGCATACTGCTTTCCGATAAAAAGTGGGGGTCTCTTTGGTCTAACTGTGGCCATAAATGTTTATATTTTTCCGTGAAGGATCAGAAATCATGCATGGCTTCATATTCATAATTGTCCTAATATTTGAGTTGTTTATAATCTCCATTGTTACCAACACCACCCTCCACCCCCCACCAGAGACACCCCCCACCCCAACCACCATGATTTTTTGTTACTTTTCATTGATTTAAATGGTTTATTTATTGACATTAACTGACAGAATTCATCTAGATATTGCATTTAATTTTATGAATTAGGCAGCATATTTTACATGTGTGGGAAAAAAGAAGTCTTAGAATCCAGAAAGTCAGCATTCACAGCCTCAGATATTCTCTTTAAATTTCACGAAAATCTGATCTTTCATTAATCACAGCTGAGAATAGTTAGTGTATCATGAGAAAATGCCTGTTAGATGCTTTTAATTAGCAATTTACACAGCTAAAACTGAAATGCAGTATATAAATAATTCACCAACTGAATGAATATCTTTACCCAAAATTTGGGTCACTGGTGGGAAACCTGCCACCATGTTCTGCTGAAGGTGGAGTTTATTTCTCGTTAATATTGCATCCAATCAGGAAATTCCATAAGATTATGTTGCTGGGATGGACACTACAGGTGATGAAACACTGGCCGCGCTTGCAGTAACCCCAAGTGCTGAGAGTTGGCAGTGTTTACTCAGAAGGGTCCCCAGGGTGAGTCACACGATGTAGCGCAGTAACTGATAGCCCAGCGACGAGGTGCATATTTCAGACAGCAGATTGTCCAATCAGGGCAGACTCCAGGACCTTGAATCCACACCTTGCTTTAATAGGCAATGAAAAATATAATTTCGCTTTTTACAAGCCCACATCCCACCTGCCCCCCCACCCCCCACCCAACACAGACTGTTGGATTTCAATCAGCCTTTAGGGGATGCTAGGAGGAAACAGCGAGCGAGCGAGCTAGAGCTTTCACAGGCTCTGAAAAAGCTGGGAGGAATACGATTGCGCTCCCTCCCTCCCTCCATCTTCGTCTCTCATCGCTTGACGTGGGTGTTTCATGTTAGAAAGATAGATAGATAAATAAATAAATAAATAAATAATCTCAAAAAGGTGAACAATAATGCCAACAATACGGAAATCTAATTACCAGCATGGCAGAATTTGTGCTGAGAGAAGGGATGGAGACAAGTGGTAGAGAGAGAGAAAGAGAGAGAGAGAGAGCCTGGAGAGAGAGTGAGGTAGAGAAACAGAGAGAGTGATGCAAAGGTAGACAGAGGTAGAGAGAGACAGAGAGAGTGGAGGTAGAGAGACAGAGCGTGAGGTAGAGGGAAAGAGAGAAAATGAGGTAGAGAGAGAGAGTGAGAGACAGACAGACAGAGGTAGAGGTGGAGGGGGGTGAGTTTTATCTCGCGTTTCTCTGGCACACATATCACAGCACAGGTAAATGAACGATGAACAAAGTTATTACTTGAATACAAACTGCAACCCCATGCATGACAGTGAAAATGAGACCCCCCACCTGGGAGAACCTCAGCAACACAGGTAGTGTGAGTGAAGGCGGAGAACGCGGTGGAGGGGAGCGGTAGTCACAGCGCGGTCTAGAGCGGAGAACATGGGGAGCCTGGCGCTAGGCTGAAGGCTGGGGACTGATGGTGCTCTGAACACACTGGTCTGTTGGTGCTGTTCAAAGGGCTGAGTTTGGCATGTCCCGGAAGGGTCTTAGATTTACTGCTACATGCTGGAAATAGGGTTAGGGGCATAACTGTCATGAAAAATAATGGGGACCCTTATTTACAGAGTTTTGTGAAGGCAAATGAAATTGATATCTGTCTCTCTATCTGCCTGCCTGTCTATCTGTCTGCCTGCCTGTCTATCTGTCTAATTTTATAAATAATTTGCAGTGGAAGGCATATGGTTGAACTCTACCAAGGATTTCTTCAGAGCTTTTCCCAGTAAAAATACAATTAAGTTGGCAGCAATTAGACATTGAAATACACCTGGTAAGGGTGCCAAGATCAGCAGAATTTTAATCAAAGTACAGAATAAGCCGTATCATTGTTTGCAGTGGTGTAAATCCAGTGAGTGACACTGTAAGCGAGAAAGGCTGTGACGAGAAAATTGTTTTACCATAAATTTAATTCAATTAAATATAATGACAGCAAAAACTGTTTGCTGGTATTAGATAACTCTCCATTCACGATAAATGAAGTTAAATAATGTTCATGCATAATTAATTCAAAGTTTGAATTTATTTTCACAGGACATTGTTTTTGCTGTCTGATTAAAATTAAAACAAATACGCCATTATGCTGAATTTTATCAGTAGCTAAACTTTGCACGGTGCGTATAAGAGCGTTTTCTTGTGCCCGTGCTGCAGATTGATCAGCCGCTTCATCATATGGACAGAAGCTAGCGACTCTTAGCATGCTAGCTTGTCTCCCTCTTTCTGCTGATCATTAATCAAAGAGGTTTGGTGTTCACTTGTGTGAAACACTCAGGGGTGCATTTGTCATCTTTTGGGGCCCCATTCAAAAAATCCCTTTGCCTCCCCTCCCCCTAAGCATAATGACTGGTTATGGTCAACAGCCCCCTGCCCCCCCTCCATGCAAATGCCTGTCTTGAGTGCAGGTAATCAGAGCTGTACAAAGAGTTCATGAACTGTTTCCCCAAAACATGTATAGATACCAAAAAGCATCGTTTCAGATTGATAGCATCCAGGAAGAAACCTGAAAATGAATTATGAACGTCCATAAACTGAGAATATGTACTTTCAGCTCTGGACAGAATTTAACCAAATTTAATTTGATTTAACAGCTTATTATTCAAACCCATTTGTGTGGTAGAACAAACCGAACGCAGCTCAGCTTCTGCAACACGCAGGACGGGCAGACTGGATACATCACTAACTAGTGGCCAGTCAGCATCCAGGCTGCTGTCGTTCTGCAGTTTTGGCCGTTGTTATTTCAGGGCCGTAACCTGGATGCTTAGCATCGACACACGCCGTTTGCCTGAGGTTGTTGTGGGTATTTGATGAGGGGGGAGAGCACAAGTGCCCGAGGACCTTCCTCCAGGATTTCCTCATTATTAACTGTGACTTCGCACCATTTTCCCTGATTAGTCCTCAAGCTGCAATCATTGCTTGTCAACAGGAAGTTGCATTTGCTCCTTTAGGTGACAGGTGCTTGGCTCGTGACCGGCCGAGACACGGAACATTAATAAGTTAAGGCTGCACAGAGGATGCTGAACTCTGGATAACTGGGAACACTGTGCTCTTCTATTCATCGAAAAGCAGAATAGAAAACTACATAAACAGATGGATAGATTGATGGGTTAAAAGGTAAACTCTCTGCTTAGCTTCCTGTTTTTCAGTGCTAAAACCTTGGCCAAAAAATACTATTTATATTTTAAGTCAAGAGCAATGATATGTTAGGACTATTTAAAATGGCAGTGCTCCGATTTTGAGGGAAAGGCAGAGAAAAGTGGGGAAATGAAAATGAAGGGAAATAATTTATGGAATAAGTTTAAATAAAAAATACAGAAGCTGAAAATTCGAACGGACGCAATATGCTAATTTCACAAATTATTTAATCGTCGATGTAATTTATGGTAAGGCTATTTCAACGATTCACAAAGGATAAACGTAACGATAGAAAAAGAGGGTTTAAAAAAATTACATTTAATGCCATATCCATTTATCATTATTTGCAATACAATTTGTAATAAAATTGCTATGATTTTAGTTTGTGTTGCTTAATGTTTTTTGATTAGCAATGAAATGCTAAAATTGCATTTAAATGTGAGCATCCCAAGACCCTTTAACAGGGCCCTACTCAATAATTATACATCATCCATCTATTTTCAGTAATCACTTATCCAATTAGGGCCGTGGAGATCTGGATAGTGTTCTGGAAATCATCGCTTATACAATGCGGGGTATTTTCAAGGCCGGGCTGTTCGGCTGAAGAGTATGTTGTTCGATGGTGATGGACTGAAGCATCACAAACTACGTACAGAGATGACCTGTACCCAGAGCCAAGAGGAGGGAGCGGGTTTGTGATGAAGGTGTAGGGTCC
>JAODJU010000001.1:49517437-49537147 GCA_026776725.1 Gnathonemus echidnorhynchus | reverse complement strand
CACACACCCACCCACCATCGATATAAAAAAGTGTAAATGTGAAAAAGCACGATCTGTCTTACCTGGTGACCTCGCCGCTCCTATTCCCAGTCTGAAGTGTGAGCATGACTGTGATTTTTTTTTTCTTGGCAAAGAACCAGCTAAATGCTTTGAATAAATTTGTGGGACCAATTTAAAAGAAAAATGGAGAAGGGTATGAGCTGTATGTCAACGGTTTTGCCTGTGGTAGTTCTCCATGGCGGAAAGGTCTGGAAGACCGGGATGAGAGCTGCTGGTGGGGCTGTCCATGGAGATAGTCAATCCTACCATGTGCAGACGAACTATGAAGACAGGAAAACAGACACACCTCACGGCAGGACTTTGACGCGTACATGTCGAGCCTCACATACAGGCCAGTCCCCAGCAGAGGACATGTAAATACTGAATTATTTATTCATTTCACTCTTTGCACTGTAACCTGTCACTTGTGCTAAATGCACATTATTTATGATTCCTGTTTAATATTTATATTTAATATCTTGTCTTTTATACTCATGTCCTGTGTTTCAGTCTTAGAGCTAGACAATCAGGCACTTCACAACACACTGTAGTGAGTGCAACTGAGTGCGTAACAAAAAAATAATTCAATTTGATCTTCAGACACTACAGATATTCTTGCTAGTAGTGTACTCAAAACTCACAAATAGTGAACAGCGTTATTCTTCTTGGAAAACATGCAACGCAGCATTACTCAAGCCACTGACTTAAGGCTGCCTATTAGGGCTGTAAATGAGTGACGTTGATGCTGATCATCTTGGCCACCCTGTGTTGTCCTTTTACACTTCTGCCCCATGTTCATTGCTGTATTTAGGTCAAAGGTGATGGATGCCATGTTACTGTCAACATGGAGGGTGTGTTAGAAACGCCAACAAATTTTAAGAGACAAAATTGTGCTCTCACGAACTGTTGGAGCCAAGGTCTCTATCTCCATGACATTTGCTCCTAAGAAACTGACTGTTCAGCAGGAAAATGCATGCTAATGAATGTTTGGCCACTAGAGTACACAAACATGACATCCGCCGGCGTTTATTGACTCAGAATTATAATGGCAATCCACGTCCATCTCGTCAGTTTGAACAAGCATATCGGATTTTTGCATAAAAATGTAAACGTTTTTAAACAGACAGCAGAGCAAACAGTCAGGTGACTGAAATCCTCCAGGTACACATGCTCGTAAATTAGTTACATTTAACAGTGAAGCTTCATCTAATTAGCACTATCCATAAATACAACAGACTTAGTCAATAAGATGACGCAAAAGGGTAACTGAGGTACATGTGCAGTCTATAAAAAAACGCTAACGCGTTGGCAGGTGATATGCAAATGAGGCCCATAGCTAAAGGTGTAAATTACAGGCAATTGATCTGCTGAAAAGCCCCCCTCTAGCTAAAGTCCCCCGCCCCCACCCAGCTCCTCGTAATCAGCCCATGAGAGTTTCCCAGCACCGGGCCATGGTGTCTCCCCCATTCTTGGAAGTGCCCCCCCACCCTGACCACATCCACCCCCACATCTCGCTCCGCGACGGCGCTGGGCTATAATACCCCTGATCATTTCCCTGAGCCGCTGGGGGCCATACATGTGAGCACGGCTTTAATTTAGTGACAGAAAGGAGTAAAATATAAACAAATAAATAAAGAAATAAAAGTGAAAATGAAACACAAATGTTCTGTACCTTGTTCATCATGTCGTGCGTGAAAACTGTGAATATGTGGATTGTGGGGAAAAAAATTAACAAAAAAATCACCGCTTTTTAAAAAAGATTTGCAAATGAATGATTACAGTTATGCCGTTAATTTGAGAAATACAGGTTTAGGGTAAAGGTGATATTTATGGCTGCACTTTAGACCTCCAACCGACGGAGAGAATCTGCTTCTCCACCATCACTGAGTTTCTGGAGAAGACCATCCAGTACCAATCTCATTTAGGAAAACCCAGTAGATGCCATGGCCCGAAAGTATGATATCATTCTTGCAAATCATGTTTTCCACAGGCATGTGTGCATTATGTACCTGGGAATTACAGTTGTCTCTCTGGGATTCTGATTCGATTGAAAGAGGCCAGTAACCCTGGATCTGTGGCGCATACGTACAGGAAAATGGAACTGCAGATCCGTCATAGTGAGATGTGCAGCTTAAAACCAATGACACCCATCCGTAACTCATTACGGCCTCCGTAATCCATTCCCCGGTCCGTAACGCCCGGCTCCAGTTCCCGTCTCCCAGCTCTTCCTTTTTAACGGCAACAGCACTGTCTCCTCAGATCCGATTTGAAATTACAAAGCGAAAGAAATACAATTTTACAGCATCTGACATTTAACAGAGAGAATAAGCCTTCAGCCTGAAACGGAATCAAAACAGAACAGAGAAATATTTCTCCTGGTATGGAAAAAAGCTAATTGGAAGCCAGAGATAAAAGACGAAAGAAAAAAAAAGAGGGAAAAAAAAAACTTTTTCAGGCATCAACTGCCAAAGAAATATATAAAGAACAGAAAAGGCAGTTTTCTTAAAAATGTTGACTGACTTAAAAGCAACCCATCTAGAAAGAATTTCCAAAACAATGATATATATCAAAAGAACAGAAAAGAATAGACATCAGAACTTGAGGTCACATGCAAATCTGAAAATTGCACATTAGATGGGTCACAAAGCTACTCGATTGCTGTCTGAATTCTCTAGAGCTGTGGACAGAACATTTCCCCATAGGCACACACAGGTGTCTGCTTGCCAACAGCGATCTTGTGATCTTCTCCTCACTTCCTCTTTTCCAGATTCACATCTATTTCACATTTCAGAAAAAAAAAACTGATCTAAATTTTACATGTTAAAATGTATGCAGCTATATTGAATTGAGTTAATTAATAAAGGCTGCATTGATACTGATTTTGGGTGCTAAATTAATAATTTAAATGTAAAATGATGACATTAGCACAAAGCAATGAGCTTTCAGATATATTCATGTTTATCAATCGACATGTGACCTAATCTAATGAGCTACTATGTGTTGCATATCGAGGTGGGCTTTTCTCAGTCAGTATTACAGGTTGGCATTTGACTAATTCATTTAATTGAACTTCCTACATCTAAAACTACACGTGTTATAGGCACGTGTTTTCACATGTTTATTTCAGGGAAACATGTTTGAGCTTAAGAGCTCCCTTTTCCTTAGAAAGGTGATGTACAGTATATAAATATCAATAAAACATTTCAGTGCTCACCAAAAAAAACAGCGTATGCAGCTGTGATGTGTGTGTCTATTATGATTATATTACATTGTGGGGACCAAATATCCCCCACAATGTAATAAAAACCTGTTATATTGACATTGTGGGGACCATTTTCCAGGTCCCCACAAAGATCTACGAATGCTATCAAAAAACGAATGTCTGCCAAAAGTCTCGTATTTTGTTTGGTAACTTATGGTTAAGGTTAGGGCTGGGTAAGGGTTAAGGTCGTCATGTTGAGATTACAGTTTTCCCCATTGAAATGAATGGAGAGTCCCCGTATCCTCCGGCTGGTTACCGAGCGATCCATATGGATCGGGCCGTGTCAGAAATTGGGTTTGGTGTCACCAGGCTGTTAAGTTTATGAACTCCCTCCTCACATTGATCGCTCAGAGGCACTGCCGCTCTATCGACATGTTATTCCTTGGCTGTGATGCTATGACTTCTGTGGCAGCAGATGTAAGTGCTATTGTGCGGAATAATGGCATTTCAATGGCAGAGTGCATCTTTGTGTTGCCCACAAACGACACCATAACACCACTGTATTCTAAACACATAATGAGATTACCAAAGCCAGACAGTGACATGGGGTGAAGTGCAATTCTACTATTATCTACTAATGCAGTTCTGGGGCAAATGAATCCTGCTCCCCATAAACACACAAATCACAGATTATTTAAATTGTAAAGAAATACATGAGACATAATGACCAGGGTTAGCCATTGCGGTCGGGTGATCCGGATTGCCGGAGGCAGGGACGACGGTAAGGCTGATGATGTCTGGGTCGTACTGAAGTGCTTTCTCTGGAGACTGTCAGAATCTGGATATCTGGACCCGCTCAGCAGCGTGGGAGCTGGGTGGCCCTGAGCGGGAAGCGTAAGAGACAGCGAAAAAGAAAGTTATTTTGCTGATAAACCATCCATTGATGTGCGAGGAGAGATTACAGACCTGTCCGGAATAACTGGTTGACTGAAGCCAACTAGCAACATGACAAAATGAGATGTGATGTAAATGATATATACTATAAGACTATCAATGTAAAATTGCGGCTTGGCAAAGCTAGCGCAGGTTGGGTGTGAGTACAGGGCGTCCATAAGTGACTGCGGTGAATGAGGTCAGTTTCCATCCTGATCCACCATCCATCGTGTAGTCTAAGTAACCATTGTTAGGGTCTCAGTTTTTAGACGAAGGATACGTGGACAAATTTGGGGAAATGTAATTTGTGCTAAAAACACTATCGTTCATTAAACCGGCTTAGGAAAAAAGCACATCCTGAAAATAAATACCAGGCACACTTTATTCTATGCCTGTAATCCGGAAAACTTCCCTGAGCTGAAGCACCAGGCAGCGTGGCTGTTAAGCATGTAGTGACCTCCAGGTCAACTCCTGGGCACTTGCGTGAAACTGTTGTGCAAGGTTCTTAACCTGAATTTTCCCAGTAAAATATTCAGCTACTACGCCTGATAAAAGCCTGGCCAAGAAATTAAATTTAAATGCAGTACTGGGGGAAAAAATACATCCTGAAATAGAAGAGGAAAATGAAATATTCATCCTGTCACTTCCTGTGCTTTCTTTCAGTTCACGTCTTCCCGGTTTTGGTCAGTTATAGGCTTCTGAAGCGCGAAGGGATCCGATGGAGGCCATCGTGGAGAATCAGTGGAGGTGCAGCAGATCTCAAAGGGTAATTGACTGGTGCTGCAGGTCAGTCATTACAGTGTGAAATCCAGACTTTAAACCGAGGACTTCCAAGTAGGCTAATCATCTAATCAAGTAAAAGTTCAGATAAAATACTAGTTTCTTTAAATTCAGAGGACATCGTAGAGAAGGTCCAGACTATTAGGTGAAGGACGACAAACATTGAAGTGTAATCCCAACACTTTCTACTTAAATGACCCGGCTCCTATGTCAAAGGTAGGCGATTTTTCAGATGTTTTTTAGAAGTAACTTTCAGGGTGCCAGCTGTGATTTGGGTTTCAGGGAATGAACAGCAGATGCAGATGGCTTACGTTCAATCATTATCAGGGAGCTCAGCAAGTCAATCAGCCCACCCAGATAACAGAACGCAATTCTGGAACATGCTATTGACAATACTATCTTCAAAAATTGGCAAATCAGAAATTCACTCTGCTTGAAATTCCGGGTGGAGAAATCGACTTAGTGAAGGAAAAAAATCCTTGTTAAAATGTCCTAGCAGAAATAATAGCATGACCCACGGTTCTCAGTGTAGTTTATGGATCTGCACCAAACATAAAAACCTCCATGATCTGTGACCAACAATCATCTTGCAGCACTTTTAAGGAACAAAAAGAACCTTCCAGATGTCAAAAAGGTATTTATGGCAAATTTCACACCTGGAAGTGCTGTTTCAAATAGCAAATTCATTTTACTTGGACTAAAATCCTGATTAGCCAGTAGAAGCTGATTTGCCATTCTGACGGCAAGGGATTATAGAATCCACTCAGATCTCCCACGAGCTCTGACTTCAGCTCAGCGATGAAATTAAACATCACCATCAAGTGACCGCGGCCAAATAAAAATCATCAGAGCGGGCCACTGTAGATTGCTGCCAAGACAACAGTCAGACCTGCGATTTTGCTAATTTACATAAATCCTAAAAAAGGAACGCAAATCTCTCCAATAAACTCTGCTCTCACTCCCCTTGTTTCATGTAGAGCCACATTTTTTCAGTGCACTTTGAGTGCAGACCGGGAATGAGCGCCTATGTGTGCTGATTGTATTGAACCCTGTTTTGAATAGAAGGATTTGATTTAGCATGTGTTCTCCGGGCTGACTTTGATGAGATTATATTTCCAGGCTCTTTAGAAGGCAAACACAGGATTCCTCCTGGGTACGCTGGTTGTTTCAGGGTCTGCTTTCCACCGCAACATGGCATGAAATTACATTTCCACTTTTTATTATTTTTTCAATGCAGATGTATGGGGGGGATTTATCATATTATCGGTTTTGATCTAAGCCACAAAAAGTAGTTTCATGCTCGCATGTATTAATCAATGAGTCTCAAGTCTATGTTTGTATTACAGAGAGTCTTCCGGTATAATTATAACGGGATAGGTTTCTTAGAACTAGCACGCCCTGATAGTATGCGTAGCATGTGGTTCGAACACTATGTACAGGAGTTAAAATTAGGAGGTTGCTTTCCATCAGAAGGACTATGGGATATTTCCATTCTTACATTTTTTTTTTATTTAGCAGATGCTTTTATCCAAAGTGACACACAGTTGAGAAAGCAGGATCAATCCGTCCCTGGACTAATTGGGGTTAAGGGCCTTGCTCAAGGGCCCAATGGTGAAATCACTTTGCCGACCCTGGGATTTGAGCTGGCGTCCTCAACCCACCTTGCTGTGTAACATGAGGTGTAGAGTAGGACATGCCTGTCCTGGGCCTAAAATCCACAGACTTCTGTTTTAAGTCCATGTCCTTAACCACCTTGTTGCCTTCTATCCCTATCAGTAGAGATGTCAGACAGCAGACTGTGATTTGCAGGTCACCAGTCTTTATCCTTGCCACTCAGACCAGGCTGAGTCAGGTCTGACTAGATGAGAACTGCCCAGAAGCAATCACCTTCTCCATCGCTTCTGCCCCTGTTCATGGTTCACAGCTTCTCGTTTGCCAAGCTAATTGCCTGAGCGACAGCCCTCCCCCCCACTAAACTGTCTACACATCTGGCAACAGATCTGCTGAAAGCTACATCCAGCTATTTCTGCAGTTTCATGTTACGTTTAAAATGTGATCAATAAAATTTTACTCTGATTTGTCCATATTTGCAGTGCTTTTAATGACCGACATTGCTTCCAGTATTCATAAAGGGTAGTCTTTGACATACTGTATGAGAAGAACATGAGAGGCGTTTACAAAACCTAACCGTGCCAGAACACAGCTAAGGGTTTATTTCTAATCCATTGGGTGTTAAGGGTCAACGCTTCCCATCTGCATGACTGAACACTCGGGCATCTTAAAGCCTCCAGTAATCCGGATGGAACAAGTATTTGGCTGGAAGTTTTGCCAGTCTTTGCCAAGGAGTTTTCTGATTGATGGTAGTTGGCTACCAATGTTATGTTTACAGATGCCTGCTAATAAGACAGAAGAACAATGAGAAGATAAAATCTTCAGTTAACTTCAAGATCCTGATCTGGTGGTTGGTGCCGTCGTACGTAAAGCCCAACTGGAGAGTAAGAGGAGCAACAAACAGCGGGGATGTAGCGACTGCTGTGATGTTTTACAGTTGCCTTGGTAAAGCTAACCACAGATAATAGATATGACTCAATAATGAGACACAACAAGCCAAGGGGAAACAATTGAGCGTAAAGCCAATTTAAGAGATCTGTAATTATGTCCCTGTCAAGCATTAGAAAGGTGTCTGTAGTGTTTGTTTCCATCCTGCACAAGTTAAATAACAACGGGAAGCAGGAAATGACATTGTCACTTTGCGCTATGATCATATTCTCTTCATTGGTTTTTTTCTTGTGTTACGTGCTGCAAGAATCCTGTGTTTTACAGTAAATTGATTTACAAATGGGGTAAGGAATATGTCCCCTAACAAGAGGAATTCATACTGGCAGATGTCCTTAGTGGTTTAAGCATTTTGTTAATATGAGATATCTCAAAAGAGAGCAGATTGTGGAGGAGATTCCAGGGGGTAGGTAATACAGTAGGCCTGTATATTATAACGAGATACTTTTGCATCATTAATTCAAAACCCAAATGACCATTGTCATTGAATACTGGCAGGTCAGTCAGATCGTAGTGATTTTAGTTAGGTGAAATTATGTGAAAATTGTCTTTGTTTTAGTTTTTTTAAAACCTTAATATTTTCTTTCTTGTGTAGCATCACTTCAGACATAATATATGCCTCTGTTTTAGATGAGTATTGTGTAAAGTTTCTCTTTTTTCAAAACCTAAAACCTATTAAATTACTCTGTGATTTTGTTGTGCAGCTTTAAGTAATCTGAGAAATGCAGAATTAAATTGATTTTTCAAACTATTAAATTACATTCAATGAATCTGCCACTCAGACAGCGACAGACATTACGTTTCATTGTTCGACGGTTTCTCTTCTTGATGAGATCATCCAATAGAGGCCAGGAACATTTGGCCAGTTGTGGCTTATTTACGCTACTTAAAATTCATGCTGTATTACCATAATTTGACCTCCTTTCACGAATTCCCATTCGACACAACAATCATATGCAGCCCCGGTCAGCAGCCTAGACCTTTCCTAAACGAACACTGGTCCTCACGTTGTTTCCCGGGATCATCGAGGTGGAGGGACGATTATGCAAACAGTAATCAAGCGTGGCTGATTTCCATCCTCCCAGAACACAGACAGTTCCTCTTCTCAAGTCACCCAGGGTGATCCTTGAAATGATTGTTCTCCTGTGGCTAGTGATACAAATATAAATACATCACAGGATTACCATTCACTGTCATTTACTGCCGGGTGGCAAACTAATAAATCTTGCTGAAATTCGGGTAAAAGAAGTTGCTACCATAATTAGGACTGTCACTATTGATTAAATAAATAATCGAGGAATCTGATTCACTTAAGTTGCATGTTTTCTGACAGTGCAAGGAAACCGGAGGGTTCAACGAAAAGCTACACACACACAAGGTGAATGTGCAAACTCCACAAAGCGTCGGTGTGTAGCGACAGTGCTGTCCAGCGCAGCACTCGGCTGCCCTGACAGGCTCGCATGACGTGTGATGTTAATATCGTCATGGCATTTCGTGCACCTGCATTTGTCACATCGTGAGGACCGTGATAGTCTGCCGGGTTCAAAATATCAACATGTTGTGCTTACACATTATATTGTTAGTCACAGGAAGAAAAAAAAAAAAAACTGTGAGATTTGCAATCTTAATTATGTCTTCTTTTCAACATTATCTATTATATGTAAAAAAACAATCTATCTAAAGTTTACCACCAATGCTTTTACATGAGCTCTGCATGTGCTCTACGCGACAATCACAATCATTCTCGTCCTTGCTGTTGGATCCACTCATTGACGGTGTGGCACGTTTGTGAGAAATTAAGCAAAAAATGAGTGAAGAGGAGAAAAGCAAACAAGATCTGGTCACGAAGAAACATTCATCTTCTGCTGTATGGAAATATTTTGTATTCCAAAGAGGCGATATTGAGTAAAAAGCAAGTGACGTGTTTCTGCTGCTTTGGGACTTTTTGCATAACTAACGGCGATAACACCAACATATTTGACAGATACAGAAGATAAGTTCTATTTGGCTATATACCTAATTTTAAGCTCATTAATATTGCAGAACCTTCAAATATCACAATGTGAACATTTTCCAACCTCATTCCTACCAGCCCTACCTAAACACACAATACACAAACCAAAAATAATCCATATTATGTGCTTATTATGTCCTGAATTATGTAAGACCATGCAGGTGACCGTTGTTTTGCCAGCGATTATTTTGACATGCAGGAAATGTAGAAAGTAAATTAAGCAAAATAATTTAAGTCAAAATGATGACAAAGACAGGTTAGTATATTCCGAAAAACAAAACGGCAAATATCTATAGCTAACTTTATATTTTTGGGTGAGTCTGTCAACCCCGAATGTCTTCTTTTAAGATGTATTTGTAATGCAGTCACACTGTGGTGATTAAGTTCTTCTTTCCAATACTGACATACTCATCTGCTATGTGCCATCTTCCTTCCACCATATTGCTGGGTAATCGAAAAGGAAATTTTAAACAACTTTAATCGTGTAATCATGACAACTCTAGTCATAATCCCATGTGTCATGGGTTTTTAAGCCTTATTTCAACCACAAAGACTTGATCAGTAGAGCAGAGTTATAGAATGTCTGAATTATGCATCTTGTAGGAGACTGGTTGTGGAGCCAAACTAGAAGGATAGTCAGTAGGGCTTCTTGAAGGACCAAGAATGGGCCAATAGGCCTGGTGGAGATGGGTGGATGGGAAAATCTAAGAACTCAGACAACAATAAAGGAGTGTAAGACATTAGCATTGACTGGAAATACAGTATGATCGCCTATGTCAATACGACCCAAAAGTCTTTGAATTTGCATTGAGAGCTTCATACATTCCATGCGCACCATTCTATTCTATATTCAATATTCATGTAAATTCTATATCCTACTCCGCTTATGACTGGGGCAAGGGTTTGCGTGTTCTTCCTGTATTTTCTCAGTTTGACAGGCAGATTTTAAAGTTATGCAAATAATAATACTTACGACTCATATTCAACTTTAGCAACACTTCAGCCTTCAAGGATGTAATACAAGCAAATTACTTATTGCGACGGGTTTTGAAGCGAAATTGCTGTGGTTTAAAAATGCTAATGCACACCGCAAGAGACTGCAGATAAAAGCCGACTCCGGTGGAGAAGTCACGGGGTATTAGTGCAATGGCCATATTTAGTAAAGAAAGGAGCAGAAGTTGCTTGGGCTATAATTTATGCGTACCTCATTCGCCTCCCTTCTGCCGCTATGTTCTCAAAATCCTTCTTCTTAATGGGTTAGATGCATAATATTCAGAAGAAGAACAAGATAATAGCAGAGATTGAAAAAAAGCAGCTGAACCATTTAAATAACCATAAAGGATTGTTTTGTTTGTACCATTTAGAAGAGCTTGAGATGAGGGGGGAGAAGGGGGGGTGACAGTTAAGCAGGAGCTATTCCAAGCAGAGATTAAGCACGTCCTCAGAGGGACGATCCATTACTTAGGTACCTCCATCAGACAAACAAGGATGGGGGAAGCTTTACCACCATAGTCCTGAATGTAAACAAAGTGTAAAGCAAGCAGGACCGACATATGGAATGCAAACAGAAATAATTATAGAAGCAGATCTGCATAAATTGTAATACTAATACGCCTTTTCTCCTCCAGAACAAAATATTTTAAAAGGCTACAACTACGATAACAGAGTCAGAAAAATGTAATTTTGGCGCCTACTCTTACACACTTCCAAGTTGGCCACTAAAAACCGTTTTCAATTAAATTTCAAGTCACAAAAGACTTGATAATCACTCCCATCCCTCCTAAGTGACAAGTGTTAAAAACAGTGTCCCATTTGTTCCACCATCTCCCTAAATGTGATCACTTGTAGAGCATTTTCAGTTCGTCCTTTCCTTCACTGAAAGCTCACCGGCTTCAAACATGAATGAAAGAGCCTCCCGACTTTCTTTTCCACGCCGCCTTTTCGTCTAGGGACAGGGCTCCTTGGAAACTGCTAATGAAGACATGTTAATGTCAGCGGGGCGGATCCACAAATTGACGGTGATGGGCCACCATAAATGTCACCGAACGGAATTCGGAAGCAGTATTTTAGAAACATGGATTCAGGAATGGATGATTCGTTAAGAGGGCCCTCATTGTCGATCAGTCCTTATATTAAGTGATTGCTCATTGTTCATCGTTAATGGGGATCAGCGATTGAAAGACAGATGGGCAGGGACCTTAGTGATAATGCCATCATCATCTCCAATTAGACGGGAAAGTGGGAATCGATACCAAACTCCGAAGATGGACCAAATAATAAGTAGTGGTGACTAATTCACTAGAGCAGCATCACTCAGTACCTCATGTATCCTCTCACCTGACCAGGGAGAGCAGAGGGCCATTATTGGACCACATACTGCACCGGATGCCCAGAGCGCGAACCCATGCAACATTTACCGAAACCGAGCCATCGGATTTTTGAGAAACTCAATCTGCTCCCAGAAAACCTGATCAGGAAAGACGGAAAACCGTGAAAAGTCCAGAGACGGGTGTAACCCTGGACTCTGGAGACCAGAGTAATGGCCACCATGCTTCTGCTGTTCCTAAAGGAGGACAGTAAGTTTCCATTAGATCAAGGAGCATTTAGACGTAACAACGTTATTTGTCGTGATGATGAAAAGTGAAAACAATTTTCATAAATCCAAATGGTCAGCCTGCTGCCTCTCATCCCAGCGCATCTGTATTGAAGTAATGCTTCTTCAAATAAATCTTTGAAATAATGCAGATTCTTCTGCGATTTTGCCTTGGATTCCTTGTTTAAAGCAGCTGATACAAACCCGTGTTTTCACAGCTATAAAGACACAATTTCATCATCTGATGTAGCACATTTTCCTGATTTAGTGCATGACAAAGTTGCAGAGTTTTTTGAGGGAATGAAAAAATATTAGGAGAGTATTGAAAGCATACAAACAAAAGTCTGACCTACTTTTGTGAAATGGTAAAAATTACTCAGAGTAGAGGAATTATTTTACAAATTCGATGGACAGTGGCCATTACCTTCAGTAACCTTGGAAATCCCTTCAGTGAAATGTAACACAGTCCCAATCACAAAACTGAGCGGATTCCCACGCCATCATTAACAATGAAACTACGTTGTTTTAATTATTGAAAATTACATGAACTGGTGCAAATGGAACTACAGTTACAGCATTAGAATTCCCAAACACCATATGCTGTATTTTAAATAATTATGCCTTTTGAATAAAAGCTTTTATGGGGATATTCAAAACATTTTTGAACATAATTTTTAAGAGTTGGTTAAAATTGCAGATATATTTAAATACACTTAAAAGGATACATTTAAATTTCATTCAGGACTATGGTAGAAGTGGTTAACGCTCAAAATCGTTAACACGTAAACACTACACATTTATGAGGTTGGGTTATATAGTTTTACGCCACAGTAAAATTATCCAGTACCAAAAGCATAATAACATGCCTTTAAAAACTGCTGTTAGCTGCTTTTACGCCTCCACATCTTTATAGAATAACAAATTGCACCCCCTCCCTGAGTTTTCTGCCCAGTTCATTATTCCCCTACATGCAACATACAAGTGAGGTAAATAGCACCTTGCAAACATTTGGCTGTCACAGAGTGACTACACATAAGCAGTGGTACAGCAAGGAATTCTGGGACCCCTGACGAAATGACACCTTGCCCCCCCCTGCTGATCTCGGGTGGGGGGATTGTTATTTTAATGAAAATTGGTAGATTTTGCTGACCGGGTCCCTCTCCAGTCCAGTAAGAGCTAGACATCAACTTTTACCTGGAGCTACACAGCCCATTTCAAACAGTGCAAGAACCTGATAAGGTTAATATTCAACGTTCCTTGACACAGACTCATTCATATGGTTGGGGGGGTTGAAAAAGTGACAAGCACGGCAAACATTTAGCCTTGTAAATGTCACCCATGCCATTAAGCCGGGACTATTGACTTAGGAACAGTGGAGTGATATTTTTGAAGCCATCTCCAGCGCGTTTGGGGACACTGTGTCGACAGTGACACAGTGTGTGGACCGGGTGTATGTGCCACAGTAAATATACATATTGCGAGTAACATATCAATTAACAGTGAGGTCAGAGGCATACTTTACTCTTTGACAAGACATCTAGAAAAAAGACCACTGGAATCTCTGAGCTCCTTCCAGCCGTGTTTCCCAACGCAGTCCCCGAGGACCCCAAGAAAGTCCACATTTTTGCTCTGTCTCAACTCCCAATACACCTGTACCAGGAATTCGGTGTTCTCCATTGGCCTGGAGCTGGGAGGAAGCAAAAATGTGTCAAGGAATGCTGAATATTAATCTTACTAGGTTCTTGCTTTGTATGAAACATGTTGTGTATCTCCAGGTAAAAGACAATGTGTAGTTTTTGCTGGACTGGAAAGGGCCATGGACAGCAACATCTACCAAGGAAACTTGTTTTTTTTTGCATCCCAGAGATGCTTTCACAGAATAAGCACACTTGCTACACCACTGTTAAAATAAATTAGTGTCTTGTGCACATTTAGGGATGCAGGCAATATCCTGGACAGAGTTTAATATTGCAGTGTTTCACTGGAAAAATCTTTGTTTGCCATCCATGCTCATAACACAAAGACATTCCCTTACTGATAAAAGGCACACAATGGAACACAATTAATCGCCTTTGGCTTATAGCCAAAACACACACTAGTGTGTCTCTAGGACTGTGGTTTATAGTTCATGTAACAGTATGTGTTTGTATATGGTTTTGCATAATTTCTCATATTAGTCCTTCTAGCTTTATCTGTTTAAGAACATTAACATTGAATCATTTCTTCTTAAAAAGCTCTCTGAAGAGTGTTATATTAGCGTTTTGGGATCTCATGGCCCATGTTGATATTGGAAAATTAAAAAGTATGTTTATGTTAAGGCTTTGTAAGGGATTGACAGAATGGTCAACTCTGGTAAAAAGGTACTGTATGTAACATCCACCAGTAGGAATGATGATCACTTGTGAGTAAGGAGAGGAGCAGGGGTGGGGGGGGGGGGTCATTTGGATCTTGAACTCTGTATTTATGCCCAAGTGTCGTCCCCCCCCCACCTGGCTGACCATAATTTCACTGTCTGCTTTGCCAGTGAAGTGTGTTCATTGAACTTTGCTGTGATTGCGTCTGTTTTCATTTTGGATCTTGAATCTTACCCCTCTCTCTTCCATTCTCTCCCTGACCCCTGTAACCTCCTGGCCCAGCACCCAATGATATTTCACGACTCCTCTTAGAAAGTCACTGTACTCTGGCTGTGAACTTCAGGCACTAAAACACATGTGACATTCAAAAGTCAGAATTAAGGCTCTCAGTTATGTGAAAACACAATGAGTGTTATGGCATCATTACCAGAGGCTATGGGGCAGAGGAAATATATTTTTTAACCAAGCTGCTATCATGAGACATTCTCCATGGCCCAAACAAAGGCTGATTCATAACAGACATTCTGGTGTCCTGAGGAAATCAAAGAAAACGTAACACATATAACATTTGGTTTATAACACAGTGTCCAAACAAGTGGAAAAACAACAATATTCATTCTCTGAATGTAAGCTGCTGAAATATTAGCACTTTAATACTAGTTATTGCTCAGTTTATGCTGATAGATGCCTAAAATTACTGATGATACGAAAAATTTAGCATCACTGTTGGGGAGAAGAAACCAGTCTATACCAATTACCATGTCCACTTTTGTATACATGCATTTTCACTACATATTAATATATTTTTGTATATTGTACAGTTTTTATTGTTATATTGTATAGTCTTTTATCGCTGTAGGTTACAGGTTACGCTACATTTGTATTGTCCATTTTGCTACTGCTGAATTTCCCTACTGTGGGATTAATAAAGGTCTTCATATCCTATCTTATCTTATCTTATCTTATCTTAGACACACATATTTTGCAAAGTAACCTCGAAGTGCGCTCAGAACTCAATAACATGCAAAAACATCAATATTTTAAGTTATTTTGTTATATTTCCTGTAATCGCCACCAAGTCTCCACAGAATCAAATTACATGTATTCATTTCTAATACTGAGGCATGTTCTTCAGAAGTTTCCGGAGTATAGAGACTATTTCCCTGTGAAGTGTTCGGGGGGTTGTTTATTTACAGAGCACCTAACAGTGTGTTCCATGCCCTTCTGTCCTTCTTGCCATATGGTCGCTGGGTTTCACCTAAGCGACTAAAAGCTCTGAAAAGGTATCGGGTCAAATGCCCCCCCGGACCTATTCAGAGCAGCTGGTATCAGTGTGAACAAGGCAAGCTCTGTGGCCGCTGCAGATTACATGCATAGTCTGGCCAATCCACGCGTGTGTGATGCTGAACAGAACACATCTTAGGACATGTTTTCATGAATCTAAAGTTCAGGTGAAGTAACAAAACATGAAAAAAAGAAAAAATAAAACTTTAAGACTGCGGTTCTGTTTTACCCTCTTTCTTCATGGTGAAATGACAGTTCATCACAGCACCAAGAATATAGACACGTTATGGTTCAAGGATCTGCTGGTCAACGTAGCTCAACTTCCAAAAAAGCAGATGGGGTGTACCCCTATGCGCCCTAAACGACACAGAACGCTCCCATTGCTCCTGCTGCTTATTCGGCACGGTAATTGCCTGAAACACAATCCCCATATTAACCGTAATTTCAGCCGTTTGTGACTTCACAGTAATACCGGTAATGGTTTATTGATTGGTACACATACCTCAACCTGTCTTACCAAAGCTCAGATGATCAAAGAGGTGACACGACCAGGCAGAGATACTACAGGTTGGCACGTAAATGCAGGCAGGGGCCAGATGTACCTGCCCTTCCTGTAAAGAACTGGATGAGCTGGTGGAGATAGAGGGAATTTAGTAGGCGGAGCACTGAAGCTCCAAAGAGCCAATCAGATTTTTTGATATTTAAGAGAACTAAAGTAGCAAAGGGCCAATCAGATATCTGCATGTAATATTATTATGATTGATGCCAGAAAAGATATTTTAAGACTCCCTGATGGAATTTCCATAAACTCCATGACTTAAATAATACTCACACTATATGTAAAGGAGTCTTCAGTGTATATAATTGTTTTTTAAGCAGCTTGAGCACCTGTCCGCTTCAGTTACTTCCTGCAGTCCATAATTTACTCCTGTGTTGCTATAACAACACAAGATACTTTTTTTTTTTTTCAAATTAACAATGCAGCATTTCAAAAGAATGCATTTAGGTCTGGCTCTGTTAAATTCAAGTAGATCTATAATGTTATGAAATTTAAAATCCAAAAGCCATTACATTTTATGCACCTCTGAAGAACTCAAACACATATTTTAACATCTGTGTTATGAGATATACTAATCTCTCTTTTTTTCCTGTTGTCATTCTAGTATGGTTCTGCTGACTTAAGCATTTTTTAACTCAAGCATTATTTTATTTGCCCAGGGAAATTGTAAATCACCTGTATTTGCTATGTTGTCATTAAACAACTGAAACGATTTTTCAAATGATAGCCACAAAACTTTATCGATCCTTAGTTCTGACAGCAACAAAAAGAGAGACGTCTTTATGTAGTGCGTCTTTTCCAGTTATATGAATTATAGGGAGCCATCATTATTCTGACCATATACAAGCAGCAGCTGAGAAATGTGATATACAGCGTGCAGTTCCCCGCAGACCTCACCTGCTGAGGAGATGACTGCATCGTTCATACGCTCTGTAAAGTATACTCAGTGATCCACGAGGCCCATTGATCCATTCATTTGATATTTTAATAATATTTTATTGAATCCTGAGAGTGGTTCATTTGTGGGACCTTAAGTGCATTAAGTTATAACAATAAGCCATGGATATCCTGCTCGATCAATAGAGGATCTGCTTTTAAGTTGTAAGACTAGACGAAGTCTGGACAGGGTCACGTAATTGAGGAAGTCAAAATAGCCTTGCATGAGGATAGAGGTTTGGACTACAAGGGGGAAGTTAGGAGTCTAGCCAATTGGGTGGGTCTTAATGATGTAGGGTTAAGTCCATTGGCTGATGACAATTACTAATAATGATTGATGGCATTGCCTGACCAACCGAGAAATCTCATAACACCTCAGCATGTCCTTTGACTGTACAGTTCAGAGACAGCGACTGTGGAGTGAATTATTTTCCAGGAGCCACATCTATTGTGTCTCACCTCATCAGGCATTAGATGGGGTATAGAAAGAAGTGTGACCATGGTGACGGCTTTTTGAAAGTGACAATGATAACATCTCTCCATTCACCCCCACAAGAAAAAGTAGCTATTTGATTGGCAGCTGTCAGACTTAAGTGTCTTACAGACCTTCACAGGAATACTTTGAGATACATGCACGCGTAAGGCCTCCTCTTCCTTTTTTGTCATCGTGATGAGAATCTGCCTGATCCCTGCCCTCCCCACCCCCATCCGACGATATCGAAGCCAAATTTAGCAGCTAAAAGGTCATCTTCGCTATTCTTCAAATTGGCAGGAGAAAACGAAGGTTAGCAAGATAGTATTCATATGTCAGAAATCAGATCCGTGGACTTTAAGTAGAAAGGGCGAAAAAACATGGCGGTGTTTTCTGCATGTGGCTGCTGCTCTTTCATAAGCACATTTCAGTGTGGATCTTATAATCAAGACAGACGCCTTGAAGGCCCCCTTTCATAAGATATTGGTTTTTGTGTGTCAATCTACCGCTTCACAAGAGCGGAATCGCCCGGTTAAAAATACAACGCAGAGCGCAGGAAGGAATCATGTCATTTCCTGAAGGAAAGTGACAGCAGCGTTCCATGCGATGCACAGGTCAAAGTCCTGACTAAAATATTTATATTATTTGCGGGCAAAAATGGGATGTGGCTGACTGGCTTGTACTTTTGAAGGAAGCAATATTTGCCACTTGCTTCCACCGGTTTGTGATGTTTTGATCCAGATCATGTCCATTTTCTCGGACTGCAGTAGTGTGAGGATGGATTCTTTAGAAATGTACCTGTCTTCAGTAAGAATGTTTAAATCAAGTGCTCTTGAGTAGGTCAGTGTGAAGGCCAATATCATGGTTAAAAGCTCAACTGCTTCTTTATCCAGCTGTGACTTGGACCCCTCTGAAGAGCGCTGGACAGATACTACCCAAGATTTTATTCTCCAGTTACACGCCTCCCTTAAATCTTTCAGACTCTGGCGAGTTAGTGTCACATCATTCCTCCAGTCAATGAATTCCCCCCCACACACACACAGGGAGATGCTGGTTTCATTGGGTGGTTTGTGGGTAGGGCAGGTGACGCTGGGGATTTCTGGAAAGCATGTCGGCGGGTCACTGCCTCCAGAACAGCATGTGTGTGGCTCAGTGTGTTAGGACTCCATGCCTGTAATCAGAAGGTTGTCGGTCTGAATCCCCTCCTTGGCAGAATAGTCATGTGTGTTGGGTTCATCGCCAAGACTCTTAACCCCCCTAAAATACTCCAGGGAGCTATATAAACAGCCTGACCCTGTGCTTGGCCCCCCCACCTTTACATTCAACTGTATGCATGTATGCGTAGGGCTCCAAGGGGCACAAGAGGGCATATATGAAAAGTAGTGTGCTGATGTAGCTCTACAAGTGGCAAACAAGACATTTCATAACCCTACTAAAATGGGGGCTTAAATCAGAGACAAAAACATACATATAGTGGTACCTCTGAACTCGAATTTAATCCGTTCAGAACTCTGGATCGAATCCTAAAAAGTTCGAGATCTAATCAAATTTTCTCCATAAGAAATAATAGAAAATCAATTAATTGGTTCCCGGCCCCAAAAAAATTTCACCTAAATATGTTTTTTTTTTAGTATTTAAACACAAAATGAACCGGATAAAACAAGAAGAGCATATACTGTACTAAACACATCTAAACACATTTATCAAAACAGTAATTTGTAAAGTAAGAAAATAAATGTATCCAAACAATGTGTAAAGTAAAAAAAAAAACAATATGTCTCCTCCTTCCGTGCACCACGCCCCCTCGTTAACCCCGTGTGGAATCCCTGTGTGATTAGCTGTTTCTGGTTTTTGTCATTAGCCCTTTGTATTTCGTCCGCGTTTCAGTTTGTTTCCCCAGTCCGGTCATTATATTGTCCGTCTGCATTTTGCCTGCCTTACCTGTAATTAAACCCCGTATTCCCCGATACCCTGACGTCTGCGCCTTT
>JAODJU010000001.1:49460547-49485767 GCA_026776725.1 Gnathonemus echidnorhynchus | reverse complement strand
GGAAAATGGATGGATGAATGGATAGATAATAGTAAATCCAAAAGAAAATCCATAATCCAGTGATACACACACACATAAACACGCAAACAAACACACATATGCCAATATTTCTCTCTCATGATATAGTGCTTGTTTCATGTCCACATTAGACTGCAATGATTTCTAAAACCAAAATTTAACAAAAGATAAAACTTAATTGATCCCAGGGGGAAATTCTTTGAAAAAATATTTAATACAGACTCGACGATGTATTAAATATTAAATAAGGCTTGAACCCGGATCCACCAGCACTACAACACAAACATAAACTGATTAAGCAATTCAGCTCATGACCTGAATTCATGTTTTACATTTCAATATGTAATGATGCAGCTTGCCACAGGGAGGCGCCCTTTAGCCCACCCTGTCCTTCATATATTTTTAGAAAAGGTAATTGTAGCAGACAGTTTGGCATCCCAGTTTTGAGTCAGAGTACGTCAAGATGACGCCATCCTGCTTTTGCACATCACAGAGGGTGCGTGGCTGGGGTGACTCATGTTTGGTCACTTGTATCTTCTTCCAGAAGAAACCTTTGGCATCTCAGGGGTCCTTAGTGAAGGACAAGAACGTCTGTGAACATGACACCTCAGCTGTCTCCCTGACGTTACCCACCGACAGGCTGGTTGGGGGTGTTGGCGGGTAGCAGTGCCTTGAACTAACCCCCCCAATTCTCCATGCGCACGTCGTGATTCAACACGTCAGTCAAAGTCCACACACAGAAGGCTTACCACAGCAGGGACATGGGTGCCCGTCTGTGTGACCTCCGGGCACGAGTCCGCTTGGAACTCTTCACAGAGACATCTCGCTAACCTTCGAGGCCTAAGTGTCTTTTCTTATGACTTTTTTTTTTGATCATATGTGTTTTTATCTTCAACAGCATCAGGGACTGTGTTCCGGAAGCATCTATGCCCAGGAAAGACAGACAACACTCTGCCCCAATAGCTCTGGAGAGAAGTGAATCCAAAAACATATAACTTGAAATGTTAAGTTTCCATTTGACTATATACATAAATATAAATGTGCAAAAAAAAAAAATACTTATGATACAGCAATAATCAACTGGGAGTAATTAAAAATATAGTACATTACTGGGTCACACTAGTATTTTTAGAGTACAGTTGAATTATAAATTATAATTAGGTTTTGAGGTTTTATTTAAAGGATAAAGATCTGCGCTATTTAGCATTAATTTGTTGCACATCACCAGGAGAAAATTACAACTAAAAAAAAAAAAAAACAAAAAGGTGAGCATAATGGATACCTTGTTACATGGAGCCATTTAAATTGCAACAAAAATGAATAAATACATAAATAAACAGCTCTGTGAAATGAGAAGCACATTAAGAAAGCGAGCTAGGGCTGCGGGGGGACTTTCCCGAGATGCTGGGAGACGGGTAATGGAGGGAGCGTGTATGAGCGGCACTGGTCAGCGTTTATGCCGCTGCCTCCCTGCACGTCGCGTTCCTTCACATCCATTGGAAGTTCGGGTCGTTTGTTGAGCATTTAGTCGTCATGAAAGTCCCGAGGCAAGAGGCTTAGAGCAGAGATGTGTGTGTGTGAGAATACATGTGCGTGAAAATGTGTGAAAGTGTGTGGAAGTGTGTGAAAGTGTGTGAAAGTGTGAAATTACTGCGACGGTCACCAAGGCGGGAGAGAGAGGAGGAGTGGAGAGGAGATGTTTTGGCAGAGAACAGGAAAGAGAATGCAGCAGGAAAAAGATCACAGCAGGAAAGAGATCCCGGTAGGAAAGATATCCCAGCAGGAAAAAGATCACAGCAGGGAAGAGATCATAGCAGGAAAGAGATCCCGGTAGGAAGGAGATTGCAGCAGGAAAGATATCATGGCAGGAAAGAGATCACAGCCGGAAACATATCCCGGCAGAAAAGAGATCACAGCAGGAAAAAGACTGGAGCAGGGAAGAGATTATAGCAGCGAAGAAATCATAGCAGGAGAGAGATCCTGGGAGGAAAGAGATTGCAGCAAGAAAAATATTCTTGAAGGAAAGAGATTGCAGCAGGAAAGATATCCTGGCAAGAAAAAGATCACAGCAAGGAAGAGATCATAGCAGGAAAGAGATCCCAGTAGGAAGGAGATTGCAGCAGGAAACATATCCTGGCAGGAAAGAGATCACAGCAGGAAACATATCCTGGCAGGAAAGAAATCCTGGCAGGAAAAGGATCACAGCTGGGAAGAGATCATAGCAGGAGAGAGATCCCAGTAGGAAAGAGATTCTAGCAGGAAAGAGATTATGGCAATAAAGAGATCCAGTTTGGAAAGAGTTTGTGGCACAAAAAATATCTGACAGGAAAGAGATCCCGACAGAGATCCTGGCAGGAAAGAGATCTTGGCAGGAAAGAGATTCCAACAGAAAAGAGATCTTGGCAGGCTACCAACATAAAAGCAAGCCATATCCCTAAGTGGTCCTAAAAATGTGGAAATATTGAGAGGAGGAAATAAAAAGAAAAGGGGATCAACTGTCATTAACTGTCATTAGAAATTGGGGGAAGGAAACGCATTTTTATTCAAGTCCATCGCTGTCCTGCTCAGTCCGTCCCCTTGTCAGTCTCCTGGGCTGGGATATCGGTGTGGTACAGGGTGGGTGGAGGCGGCATGTGCAGGGACTCTAAAAGCGAACAGACACCCCCACCGGGCAGCAGCCACACCACGCGAGGGCGAGCACGCCTCTGAAACCTTTTAGCCAAGCTAATAGCATTTGTAATCCCCTTTTTATTAGGGCCTGCATTAAATGTCAATCCTATACTCTGGTATCCAGCTCTAAGGAGCTTGCCGATCGCCTTTTTCTACCCTCCTAAAGACCAGAACAAGCGGGACTCTTAGTGGATTGAGAGGTCAGCCTCTTCAGGCCCACACCATGAGCTTCAGGTACCCATGGCATGTCCTGGTCTTCTAAGGCAGAGGAAGGGGGATGGGGAATGGGGAGGTAGAGGAGTGTGGCTGGTCAAAGAACCAGGTAGAAGAGTAAAGCGGGGAGGTAAATGGACAATAAGGGAGCTAAAGTAAAAGGAAGTCAGTAGCCGGTTGTATGTGTGTGGGGGGGAAGTGTCCAGAAAGAGCCAAAAGTGCTCCTCATCTGTCAGGGCAGGAGAATATCTCCCGTTCACCTGTCTGGCCCTAATGTCGATGGCCCTTTAAGAGAGACAGAGCTGAGCTCTTTTCTTGGAGTACTTTCACAGCGAGTCCGGTACTATCAGCTTTCCGGGGAAGAAGGCGTGGAAGCGTTTGAGCTCAGTAGCACATAAACAGAGGTGTTTATTTACGCGCGCGTGTGCCTGTGATCCCTGCTTAATATACAGCAGCCATCAGTGATTTTCCTAGTGTAATTGTAGGGCCGGCGTCCACCTCGCCGCATGCGTCCAGGGCCAGCGGGGCTTGGCCGTATGGAAATTCAGTCACATGGTTTTCTTTTCTAGCCCATTCAGGTGTGGTTTGATTTTTTTCATTGAAAGCTTTGACCCGGAAGCGAGTCGTCCATGCCAAGGAGAGTACAGATATAATGGCGTTCCCTTTGGTCTGTGTGGCGCGCCACGTCTCTGTCTCTAGGGGAAGCTGGTCGTCGAGTCTGTTGCTTGGTCCCAAACTTAGGTCACCTCAAGCTGCATCCTGGAGCCTGTCAGTCTCCGGCAACATTCCCTGGTGTGCATCTTGCTGCTTCGCCGGCGACAGGTGGCGGGGGGGGGGGTTTGGTGTTGGACGGTGTCATTTACATCCCAGTGCCTGCCGGCATTGTCTCCATGCGCTGATGCCCCCTGAGCCCTGCTGAACATTACTTGTCTCTCTGCCTCAGATGTGCCTCATTAAGCCTGGGAGCCTGTCTGGAGAGGGATGGTCGTTTTCGTCAGAATTACCGCCGGGGATGATGTGCAGCGTGCACTTTCAGCGGCATAAAGCCACCTTATAAAATCCGAAATTCCACCGCAGCATTATTCCATGCCCGGAATTCCAAATCCCATTACCAGTCATCTCCCTGTACGGAAGCGTGATAGTGATGTATCTACAATATGTTATCCCATAACCCAAAAACTCATTACCGCAGTACCTTTATGGTACAATACCATAAAATGACTTAATGCCATGAGACTCCGTGCCATGGCTTTCCGCGCCCATTTCCGAATAGCATGATAATTTCTACGTCTAGCTATATTTCAGCAGCCCTCTCATTACTACAGTTTATTTCTGCACTGCAAAACGCCAGACCTTATTCAGTACACAGTAACTCTGGGCTGAGCCATTTAAAATGCCATTTTTGCTACATGACAGCAGTGGCATATGGATATGAAAAGATTATTTGTATGGTAATATTGTGTTCGGACTATGGTTACGGGAAAATGTACTAATGCCAAGCAGTGCATACAGGAGTGTGTGTAAGCCTTGTGTTAGTGTGTGATTGACTTGTGTAAGGCCTTTGCGGAAGGTTCCATGGGGTCCAGAGTGAAGACAAATTTAGAGGGACTAGAAATTACCCTGGAGACTCCTGGTAAAACACTTACCACTAGATCCTGGAAAGTTAATTAGCTCCAAGGTGTCGGTAATTAACTATATATTTTTTTTGTGCGTTCATGCATTACTTTTCAGTATTTTTCATGAACTCATGTCGATTTCAGTTACCTTGCTGCCTTTTGGACAGTTTCAGAGGTGGGAGGATTTCGAAATGAGATCAATGTCACATCAATGCCCAGTGGCTTCAGTCCTTGTGTTGTTTGTCAATGATGGTCAGCGTTTCGCTGTCAGCAGTCAGCGGTCAGTGTTTGGAGGTAAGTGTTTGGTAGTCAGCATTCGGCAGCCAATGTTGGGTCGTCATCGAACAGTGTTTTCTGGTTAGTCTGCCAGCAGTCAGTGTTTAGTGGTCAGCATTTAGAGGTCAGCGGTCATCGTTTAGCAGTCAGTGTTTGCTGGTCATAATGGTTAGTACAGTACTTAGCAGTCAGTGGTGAGTTTGGTGGTCAGAGGCCATTGCTTGGCAGTCAGTGTCTATTGGTCAGCGGTCAGTGCTTGGTGGTCAGTGTTTATTGGTCAGTGGTCAGTGCTTGGTGGTCAGCATTTAGTAGTCAGCGGTCAGTGTTTGACAATGGTCAGTATTTGGCAGTGGTCAGTGCTTGGCAGTCTGTAGTCAGTATTTGGCAGTCAGTGTTTAGAGGTCAGTGGAGTTTGGTGGTCATTCGTTTCATCTCTGCGTTTTGGTCAGCATCCAAGAAGATCAGCACTCGCATGCACATGCTCAGTGTGCGCATCCGTTCTATCTGTCACTCATTCCTCCTCCTGCCAATCATTCCACCCCCACCCCCTGCCTCTTCACCCCCAAAAGTACATAAATACCACCCAAGCTGATTTCCCTGCTGTTCCCATGGATGCGTGCCAGCAGTCCTCCCATATCCTCTTAGTGCGATAGCACCGAGGCCGGCTCCATCGAGCCTTGGCAAATAAATACATTTCAGAAACTGAATTTTTATAACTGAGTTTAAGCCCTTGCCGTCCTGGTCTAGTGACCCAGGCAGAGAGTTTCCTTGCTCCCATGTGAGCTGCAAGGTGGACCAGCAGCTACCAGGACTAGGGGATAAGGGCGCAGTTCATACATTTCGGACAGTAGTAGAATGTTATGCAGCTACCTAATTATGCACTGGATATTCGTAACTGTCATCTCTGTTGCATAAATAAATGCAATACAGCTATACAATGTTGCTATTTTTGGTACATGTTATAATTGTCTTCACAATGAAAAAAAAAAAAACAAAATAAAATGAAATAAAACTTTACAACACAAGTCTGTACACACGTGACTTAACTGACAACATACTTGACTGGACTGTATCTACCTATAGCATTAGCCCTGCAAGCATTTAATAAGTAAGTTACTTAAAATGATCACTGGTTTCTCAAAAAGGGTTCTGACACTCACGTGACAGGCCCATGTGCGTGATGGTCTAAGTTGACCGATGCAGGGTACAGTACACTACATTTTGGTGTGCTTCATGACAGTTTTATAGTGCACTATATAGTGAATGAAATTTACAGTTGAGAATTCGATCAGCGCTACAAAATGGCTGATTCACTATATAGTGGGCGAGTGGGCATTTCGAACACAGCCTCAAGTACACCTGCTCGTTAACTCGTTAATGCAAACAGCAAATGACGACTTGGGTCATTAAGCTGTAAAATTTTGTTGGATAAATAAAACTGAGGAGGTGTGCTTGTATCTGTTTGTAATGAAATGGTGGACGTTCATCTTCTTTTTCTTATCTTTTGTCTTCTTAAAGGTGCAGAGATATAGAGGCTAGGGATATCAGGCCAAATTCAATATGGTTGCCATCTTGAAATCGGAACCAAGAGCAGAAACTGGTGTTTATTGGTCATTTTTAACAATCAGTGCAGAAGCATAATTAGATGTTAGGCTGGGTCAGGCTGTGTGATGGAGGTGGCAGAATATTCTGGTAAATGGCACATTAATTAGCATGGTAGAGCATCTGGTGAAAAGTTCTTATCGTGGGCAGGGGTGGGCTTTCCTGGGGCACACAAACACTAGGGGCCCCATGAAGACAGAAATTCCAGAAGTTACATTCATAAAGTAATTTGATCGTTTAAATATATAGGATATAAGATTTTTTAGCAACAATATTCAGTTTTTAGCCCCTAAACACTTAAGTCCACCCCAGATTGTGGGTGACAGGTCACTGGGGGAAGGGCCAGACCACCAGTGGGGTTACGGGGAAGGCCAGGCCTTCATTCTGGGGGGTAATCGCTGGCGACCGGGGTGACGCCATTTCCCAGGCCAACACACTCGCTTAACAAAGAGAAGCCTGGCGAAGCTCACAGAATGATCCCTTTCATGCAGCAGAGAAGCGGAGCCCAGAGTGATCCAGCACAGGAGGCGGTGATAGAGGCCTCGGCCGAGAGCCCCCCCGGGCTGCAGTGCCCTTTGTCTGCTTCACTGATTCATTTTTCAATGTGTTTATTTATTTCACTCTCTGTCCCATACCAGCATATGGGACACTATTATGCAGATAAGCAAATAGCTTTGACTTTTGCATACATATGTGATAACACACATACACATAAACAACAATATCCAACCTGGGATTACAGGCAACTCAATTTTATGATATAAAATGGTTTTCTCACTGTCCTCAACTACTTCAGAAATGAGTGCGTACAGAGTGTTAGCTATTTGCGGGCATGGTGGAAGTGCTTTTTTCTTATCATTAGTGTTGGTCAGTGGTCAACAACACGAGAGAGTGGTCTGTCATTCGAAAACCTGGCTGCCGTGGTGAGAGATGCCTCTGTCGAAAACTCATTACAGTCCTTCAGCAAAGCTACTCTGAACTTCCAAACAAAGTTCTCTTCAGCTGGGTGAGAGTGTGGCGCCACCTGGTGGAGGTGTCCATTGGATGTGAGCGACGGTTGCCCCTGGTGATAGTCCCGGGGCAGGCACTCTCCAGGAACGGCTGTGGTCTGCCCCTGCGGATTGCGGCGGCTCACCACAGAAAATCGGGGGCGTCACTTCCAGCTTGGATGTGGCCTTGACCTTGATTTATGTGGCTGAACTGAAGGCTTAACCTGCTACTGGAGTGTCACAGGAGAAGCGAAATATACATCTGTTACTTCAGGAGAGACATGAACAACCGACAGTGTGCACCACCGCCCGCAATTACAGACGGCGCTATTTTTCCCATAATGCTGAGCATCCATATGATTATGTCACAGCAACCCTTCTGTATTTTTAATTGTACAGTGATGCAACATTTAAAGGTGGAATTCAGAGATTTTCAACAGAAAGAGCATCCAGAGGTGTCATCCTTTTACCGAATGTGTGTTCAGGTGTTGTAGAGTGACCCCCCCCCCAATTAAACTCCCTTCAGTTCACATCACAGCGCTGAAATACCATAAATATTATCACTGCACATTATACAGTGATATACGGTATTCGACCAGCGCTTCTTGAAAGTGAAGCTTCACGGCCGTCATCTTGGAACGACCAATGGTAAGGAAGCATCAAGCTCTGAGAATAACCACCGTGTCTCAGCATAATTACAGCTTTAGAGATTTTAGAGGCCCTCGTTCTCCAGCTCAGGGGTGCCCACATCTCCGTCTATGTGAAAGTGCTTTTCTTTGTGCCGGGTTGGGTTCTCGCCCAAGGACCCGGGATTGACTCGTCGATGAGCCCTAACTTGAAAGTGGCAGCAGCAGATAGATCAGTGATGTGGAACACAGACCCCCTAAACGGAGGCCTGCTGACTGGGGCAGTTCATCTGAATCGCTGCAGGAGAATTACCCAGCTGTCTGGGATCTAGTATGAATGGGCAGCGACTTCCAGGTGAATATAACTAGGATCCTCTGAAAGTTACCCAGGAGGAGGATACTAGGGGCAAACTGCAGTCCCCAGTGGGTGAATAGGTGTGTGAACAAACTGGAGGCAGTGGACCGGCTTCATATACCAGATAAATATAATTTATGTAGATGTTTACCTCTGTTTCACCCAGAGTTTAGCCAGGCGTTTCCCAGATGGGCCTGAGCACAGGAAGAACCATCAGCAGACCTAGTGGAGTGAGTACAGTCCCAGACAGAGGATCGGGAGACGGCTCTGGAGGAATCAATGGAGCGCGTCTCGGGTAGGATGTGGGCAGAGGAGCTTGCGGGTCGATAAGGCGATGCAGCGTGATCCATCTGGGCTCGAAAACAGTGTGTTTGAAAGCCCACGCTGACGCGCTCTCATTCTGTCTGGGCCGTGGAAGTCGTACGTGATGATCTCTACCCAACTGTACGTTTTTCAGGACGTATTTGCTGAAATGTCAAGCGGAATTTGCAAAACTGAGTCATTTAATAGGTTCTCCTTCTATTTTCTTTAATTTTACACAATATAATTAGCTGGTTATCCTGGTCAGGTGAGTGAAGAAGTCAGTATGAAATTGTGACAATTTAATATATTGTGGGGTATATTTGATAGTTTTACATTGACGATAAATTAAGTTACTCCACCAAAATAAGCAAATGCTGAAGCTCAATTCGAAGGGAAGGCAGCAACGGAGCAGATTTGCAGGGACCAATCATTAGCGTGTGACACTGTGCTAACGGACTGTAAGGAGAGGCAGACCCAGCAGGGGTGAGAGCCAAAACAGGCAGTGTTTTTCTAAATTCAGCTGGAGCAGAACTATCTTGGTCCTAAGGATCGAGCGGATGGTGGGCTCGGTCGGAAATATCACTCAAGAAATGCACCCAACTTAAAATGATTAACGTCACTAGTGATATATACTTAAAAAAAAAAAGAAAACTTAAGAACTTATGCCATTGCTCACTAATGATAATCAGTCTTACTTCTGAAGTCTACTCCAAATGTTATTCAATTAAGGACTCCAGGATTTAAAAACTATGGTAATGATGGGAAAAAAAATCTCTGTTGATGTGCAAAGATCAGGGGGATGTCTGGTTGGTATAAATTATTGATTTAATTGACTTAAACAGTAGAGGGAGACACGTCAGCACATCTATGTGAAATGTATATTATAGCTCGATACCAGAGATATGATCAAAAAATCATGTATGACACCATATGTTTGGTGTTCACGGTGGAGGGATCAGTTTCTGAGACCTTGCAAAGGGGAAACAGATTTCTTCTGTATTTTCTCGGGGACTTAATGGAGGTTGGGGCAGACAGATGGCACGTCAGAGGGTAAAAGGGCCTGTGCTGAATTTTAAGATCGATGAGAGATTTATGAAGTTTTAAAAAAAGGGAAGTTAACTTTCGGAGAGACCTGATGTCACATGCGTGGCGAGTTTCCTCGAGCCTGGCCTGCTCAGCTCATCACCATGGGTTTGCTACAGCGGGGTCATAATGTCGATGTTCTACATCACTGAGTTTTAGCCTCAAGCCCCGATGTGTGCTGGGTACAGATGTGCCAATTTTTGCCCCCCTCGCCCCTTCCCAGACTCACCCTGTCGTGGACGTACCCTTGGCGAGGATCTGCTCCTTCAGCAGCCAGTTCCTGCCCTCGGGTCTTGGATGTTGTTTTCGGATTCACTGCTCATTGCCATCTGTGCCTTGCCCCGAGGACCTATTGTGTGTTTTCAGTCCGGGACGAGCACCGTAGTGCTAAATCTTCCTCTTAAAATTAATCGGTGTTACCTGGAGGGGCACCGTCAGTGGAGAGAGGGATGGGGAAGAGGAAGGAATGGAAAGCATTCACATTCACTGCTGGTCTCCTTTAGACTTTTAAATGAAGAAGAAAAAAAAAACGTTGCAGATTCCAAGTAAAACTGAGACCTCAGAAGCTAAGACATCATGTATGGACGTTATCTTGTTTTCCGGAGATGAAAGAGGCAGTATCTGTGTTTCCGTGGGGATTCTGAAGCCCTGGTGAAAGCCCACGTGCAGCAGGCACTGCATGGTGCTCCTGTGCATGGAGCAAATCTGTGGACATCCACGGGAATTAATTTCCCACTGCAATAACACTACATTTCGCAGATTATTTTATCCCAAGTGACTTACATTTGTATGAGCAATTGGGGGCCCAACAGTTAAGTCACTTTTCTGAGCCTGGGATGTGAACTAGCAACCTTCAGATCACAAGTTCAGAGTCCTAACCTGCTGGGCCACACATCGCCCCCTTAGGAAACACCGTAGATCACTGGGCCTGGCCTCTGGGCTCTTTAAATGGCTGTTATGATCCCCGGCCCACTGAGATGGGGTCATTCTGGACTTTCTTCATAGGTGAACCTTGTAGAACTGCTGGAGGTAACACTCAAACATTCATATCTCATCTCTTTCATGTGCCTGCCGGATGCATGCTGGATGGTTCCTCTATGAGAATTCTTCAGCCAGCAGGAAAATCTGCACTCGTGCCGTGAGCCTTTGTGCCTTTTACTGGATCTGTTTGTGTGTGTGGTGGTGCAAAGCTTTAATGTTCGACTAATCTGGGGGGGGGGGTTTCATAGTGATAGAAGCACGTGGGGTCTCATCGCCGAGGGAGCAAGCCCATGATATTGTATGTATGGTGCATGCTGGCTAAGCTACTGGAATATGTGGGATTTACACATTTCAAAGTCCAACAGGTTTTGCTGATACAAAAAGACTTTTTTTTTTACCTTAGATCTTTCACAAAATAAGTAGGCTAAGCGTAAAATTGAGCACTTTTTAAGCTGACCTGGAAAATTCTGCAAATATTGCACATTTATGCAACCAATACAGTAAATAGTATGATTAAATTATTTTCATATATACCCATTGATTGATTTTTTGATATTTCTGTCCAATGGCAGGGACTTATTGAAGGTGTGCTCTGTGTCTTGATTAGGGGTTACACCTTATTTTTTTCTGGTAGATTAAGCCTGTTTTCAGTGCTGGGCGGTTGCTTGCTATTAGCATATTACTGCATGCTTGCGGATAGCTGGCTAGGGACTCCAGAAGCAGTACTCAGCACCACCTGTCTCTATCACTCTGCATGTGTGGTCCGGCTGAGAGCTCTAGTCTTTAATTAAAGCGTTAATGCATTTAATTATGATCTAAACAAGAATTTCAAATAGTTTGTTTTAACAGAGGAGCTGTTTTCTTTGTACTTCAATTTTAAAATTTATATATAAAAAAATAACTTCAAAGGTAATAGGAGCTTTGCAAGAAGTCCTTCCCAGCTCTGTGACCCAAACGCTGCTAATTAAGACCTCCTTGTACCTTCTATGGTCACAGTCGGTCTCCAGTCAGGGAAAAGGGCTTTGAGGTCTGGGTTTCTGGAGGGTGGGGCAGGCACCCAGCCCAGGCCCACCTTATGGGGAATCAGCGGGCAGAATTTATAGCTTCCCATTATGGGTGCTTTTTATATGGCGGCTCAATTTGTCTTGCCCAGTGCCGGTCCATTGTCCAGTCTGGTTCTGAACGCTCCCGGGCTCACTTACACACGTGCGCTTCAAAGCCCTCTCTCTTTAAAAGGGGCTCCTGAACACCGCCCTACCCCCCCATGGCCCTAACAGAGCTCCTACAGATTTTCCTCACCCTGATCTACTCTCTCCTTCTCCCCCCTCCCACATAGCTACATTTCTCCCCCCTGTGTGATGCCCCGCCTTGTTCCGAGATCGAAGCCGCATAGTCATCATCCTTCGGGCGCGCCCCCGCCCCCCCATCTTTTGCACTTTGTAGAGTCAACTCCAGCCTGTTTATCGTTCCGTCACGCTCCTCCACGTTCCTGCGCCGTCAGTCGGTGCAGATAGCGACAAGCTCCTGCTGTTTATCTTCTCCGCGATACGCGGCCGAGGCAGCGCCCGCCCGGGGAACCCGTCCCGTCCCAGGTGACAGGGTTACGAGCATAAAGGTGACGTGACTTCATTAGAGAGACGGCTCACCTCCGCAGACGGCAGCTGTTCCGCTCACGCTGAGTCTCCATGCCGGCGCCAGAGCTGAACAGAACCGCCACAGAGTGTCGAATGGAGGCGAGACGGCAGCTGAATGCCTGCATCGTTAGCGCGGATTTCAGATGGAGCAGAGTCATCGATATTCGTTCATTACTGTCTACACTGTGTACTGTTTTTATAATTTATCTAATTTTGCACTATAAGTTTGTTTGTCTATACCTTACCTACCTTGCTGCTGTATGCAAAATAATTTCCCTCTGATATCAATAAAGTCCATCTTATCTTATTCTGTCTTATCTTATCTGTGTTCACATGTCACCCAGCTTGGTCATGGAATAAACATAGACCAATAGAATGTTGACCAATATAAGTGCAGTGGTATTTATATATGTACAGTGGATGTAAATAGTCTACATAGCCCTGTTAAAATGGCAGTTTTATGCGAAAAAATGAAACCTACATAAATCATGTCATAACGTTTTCCAACTTTAGTGTGAAATTGCGACCTATAAAAATAAAGTGGAAAAAACAGAAACCTTTTAAGGGAAAAAAAATTAAAGTACTTAATCCTTTTTAATATCCACTGTATGTATACTGCATGGTACCTTTTTGAGACTTCTCTACTGAGCGGACATCTGCACATAATGGTCTATCTGTCCTGAGTCCTGGCCTGCTGCACGTAATGGATGAAGTCTCAGACCTCATGACTGCATAACCAAAGTCTCCATGATGTAATGGAAGAGCTGGGGATTATTGTTAGAACTGTTGACCAGTTGACATAAACTGTGAAAAAAGAATGATGGTAACTTTGGGATTTTAGAGAAATGTGACTGTAAGAGGGAAGCTGCTGAGGGATTCTCTATTGCAGATAGTAGCGTGTGGCAAATGGAGATACCCGTACTTTACTGGTGTAACCTCTGGCTTACATAATGTGAGCACATTGCATGGGAAATCCCGTCTGATGTATTTCTGGTTTAACTCGAAGAAAAGTGGGCGCACAGAGCCGATGATTGACAGCCCACATCCGTCCCAACGTGGTCCAGATTCCATCACCACTAGCAACCATTAAAGTGCTTTGTTGGGCTCCTTAACTAGCACACTGCCAGCTAGCTTTGGACTCTGGACACGGATGCTTGCTCGTTCCCATTTTTGGACTGTTCCTCGAGCCCCGTGGGGGTACTCTCCTGAAGAACCTCAATGCTGACCTTGAAGGGAAGCTTCTGAGATGCTCTTCACTGCATAACAGCTTGATGGAAGGCCTTCAAGATGGTTTAGGACATTAAGAATGAATATATAAGCATTATATATTTTCTATAGTGTATGACCACCAGTAAAATGTGCTAAAATATGTATATAAAGAATTACTTTTCTCTGGAAGTCTTCCTGCCCTTCTATGCAGATTAGTGTGAATCTCCCTGAGGGAAAAGACCCAACAATATCACAAAGGAAGGCTTGCATTGGACCATCTCTGATCTCAAAATAATGCATGAGCCTTTGACTTCTGATTTTAATGGGATGTGCTAGGCAGTGGTATTTGATCTTAAAAAACGAGGTTCTTAAGAGCGGCAAACTCCAGTTGAATAGGGGCTGAGGTCTCTTTTGCATTTTGTTCGGTGTGTTCACCAGTGTGGTAAGTTTCTCTGTGGGGCCATCACATCTGCACATCTGCTACTTGTAGTCCAAGAGAATGATATTATTTAAAGTTCTTAAATGCAGATCCGGTTTTGTCGAGAGGAGTGACTCGCCCTGGCTCTCTGGGCGGACACACCAGCCTGTGATTCAACGGTCTGTGGAAACCCACCTCTAAATAATTGAGGAGGCTTTGATCTTTATCTTTAAGACGGAGGGTCTGGGAGTGTGAGACGCCGAGGTGTTTGTGAAGAATCACACCTGAAACCAGAGGCAAACAGGATCCGCCAAGATATTCATGAATCATGAGGTTCCCTTGTTATCATACGGTCTTTATGTTAATGGAACCTCTACTTCTACTTCATGGTGTCCCAATGCATTGCACTGCAGCCACATACCTATGGGGGGGGGGGGGGGGGGGGTTAAGTCCCATCCCCTCTTTGTGTCTGTATCTTGCATGTTCTCACCGTTGGTCTGTAGGATACTCCAGTTCCCTCCCACAGTCCAAAAAACAGCTGGTCCAGTGAATTTGTCCCTCTAAAGTACCCAGAGTGAGTGACAGTGTGTCTTATGATGGACTAGACTCCCCCTTCATGGCTGTGACCTCATTCTGGAAGTATGTAGAGATATGGAGATATGGAAGATGGATGGACTTCGACTTGGACTTCTCCTTGAAGCTGGAGTGAGGGTGACTCCCATATTTATAACTTCAGAAGTGAACAGTGTTTCCATACGAGTTCCCAGATTCAGGAAATTAGATTTTTTTTTTCTTCACATTTTTTCAGTCATGTCAAAGATTGCAAAACCTGGGGGAAATGTATTTTCATAGTGGCAAAGAAACAGCAGCTACACCATCTAGCCTCCTAATGCCCCTGGTTCTCCCACTTTGATCAAAAACGCCTCGAATCAGAAGGTTATTCTGACTCTTAATAATATGTTTCAAAGGTAACAAATAGCACCCTCCCTACATTTAGTACAAAGGCACATATGGCGTTCTATTGGGTAACCAGCTGGGACAATTAAACAGCTACTATTACATTCACTTCCTTGCACACTATGCATACTGAATGCATTCTTATTTTTCATTCATTTGAAGGAGATTTAAATGCATCATTCTACAGGGCCACTCCGGACTAGGCTATCAAACCAGCGGGCTAAAGGGGAGTTTCTGTGTCACTATGAAACTAGCAGGGACAAGGGCAATGATTACTACACTGGCTATTAGAATATGGGCAATTAACATGCGCTGCTAACTCGCTAGAGTTGTTGGTGGGGAGTCTGTATGAACTGCGGCAGCATTGTCGTCCAACAAATGACTCTCGCTTCGGAAGCAAGGTATAATTTGTATAATACCTTTTTCCAAAATACCACATAGGGGGTCCAGGAACACACAACCAGCAGGTAGAGAGTACCATTATTCATGTCCTTCTAGTTTATAGAAGTTTTATTTATACAAAAATGTTCTGAAGGCAGAAGAAAAAAATGATTGGTTCAGAGAGATACCCAATCAGATTGGAGGTGGGTCCAAGCAACTAGAGGAGGTGGGACAAACCAATCAGATGTCTTTGTCCTGCCTCCGCTAATTGCTTGGACCCACCTCCTCTACAATCTGATTTTTTCTGTCTCTGAACCAATCATATTCCTTCTGCCCTGAGAACATTTTTGTGCAAGTAAAAGTCCCAAGAGCGTTCTTGTAGCGTTACACCATATCCATAACACTTTCTGGGCTAAGAAGAGACTGAGTCACTCTTCGAGAAATATCGAGTTTTGGTAATAAGCCCCCCCCCCTTGTACTTAGAACATCAATGTAAAAATTTTCAGGAATAGGCCGTCTCGGATTATCTCTGGGACATAGACTGCAAAAAGACAAATATAATGACAATCCAGAAATAAAGGCTGGAAATGAGGCAGGAGTCAACAAGGCTGGTGTCGTTTCACTTAAGGCAGTGTCATCGTGCACACATCTCAGCGTGAGCAGTCTGCCAGCCACTGCATTTAGAGCTTAGCGAGTATAATTATGTCACCGCTCTCTCCATCCTGTGTTATTCACCCAATTACAGGGGACAGCAACAGTGTTTGCAGGTTACACACTCAGCACTTAGACCATGATAGAGAATTGCTGGATGCTATTAAACTAGAAGAAGCGGGTGAAAAAACATACAGCGATTCACACAAGTAATATATAACACAACGCTAGTAAAAATAATCACAAACATAATAGCAATGCATTATAAGATGGATCTATAATGTTCATGTGAAAGCAAATCCCAAGGCCAGCTATGTCTCAAGGTGCCCAGAACACTACGCATGTCTCAACATCAGGCAACAAAAGAGGCAACAAAATGTCTATAAAACAAATTATAATTTCACGTTCAGACCAACTTTGATTACAGCCGCAGATGAAATTGAAGTAATTAAATGGTAGAAACCGTGCCAAAATATTGTAGTTTTAACATTTTGTGAATTAATCAATTCCTAATAAATTTAACGTGTTAACACATATATTTTGTCTGGTTTGAAGCATATACATGTCATGTAACTTTACTGGAACAGCCAAGAATATAACTGACAGCTGTCTTTGTGGACTTTGGTCCAGTCCCTACTGCTCTGTAAAGTATGTAACAATGGGCCCATGCCTCATGTCTGTGTGACTGGTAGTTAAATGCGTACATTAAAATGCTTTATTGAAAATCCCATGTTTGTCTGAGCATTCAAATAATGCCTGCTCTGAGCTGGATTAAACCGGATTGATCTGCCTGTATCCAAGGTTATGATCATCCACATTTTTAGTCACAAGAAACTGGTCAGGACTTACCATCTCAATCAAGTGGGATTTTTAAGCTGTGATGGAAAGATGGGGATTGGGCACTTGCGCACATTAGTTCTTGACAGTCCTCATGTACTAAACATTGCATTAATCCTGAGATTCATGGTGATCTTTAAACTGTTATTAGAAAATGTTATTGGAATTCTAAAAATATGTATTTATGGAGATTTTGCTTAATTGGCCGGCACTTTAGGCCTTTGGGGATTCCTGGCCTGCGGGTAAATGTGATGCAATTTGTTTCTGATTCGCTGCATAACTGCGTGAAAGTCTGAGACATGCAACTGACCAAACCAGGATAATGGAAAGGAAACACAGTGGGGAATACCCTATGCCAGTGTTTCCCTACCCTGTCCTAGGGGATCCCCAGACAGTCCACAATTTTGCACCATCCCAGCTACCAGCTAATTAAGAACATGGAAGACTTGATATAGGTGTGCTGGGAAGGAGAAAAAATGTGGACTGTCTGGCGGTTCCTGAGGACTGGATTGGGAAACACTGCCTGACACAACAGTCAGAGGAAACTATGCCTCTACGTTTAATAGCTCAGATGCAATACCAGTCTCCTTGCCAAAGGAGGGGTACTTGGCACTTGTCCTGGCAGCTAGATCCCCGGGGGTCAAAGTTCAGGTGTAGCCACGAAGGCACGCTGAGCTTTAGTGAATTAGCATCTGCTCACACATCACAGTCGTGTCGCCCCCTACTGGCTGGGATGAAGGCCCCCCCCCTCGTGGATCCTTCTCCCAGATGATGGCACACAGCTGCTTAGATATAGCGTTGTAGGGTAATATAACAGGAGGTGAGCCACCACACAGAACAATGACCTGAGGCTGGACTGCAAAGGGGAAACGTCATGGCAGCAGGCAGGAGTGATAATTTCAACCCACACTTTTCGCTGCGTGTGTCAAAAAGAAACTTTATTCCAGCATCAGTGTTACTCGGTCATGCGGATGAACGGCTGTCTAATATGCATGACAAATGAAGGTCTGTTAAAGTCCTTTTAAGTTTCGGACCATGAGCTTCGTCGGCAGAGCTGCAGACCTGGCCTTGGGCAGAACCAAAAGAGGGCAGGACCTCTGCAGTGTGCCAGATAAGATGTGTACACAGGGGCGGGACCACAGCTGGTCCCAGCTGAATGCTGATTGGCCTCCAGAATGCCCCACCCTTGTCACTCTCCCATTCAAAACATATCATTGGCTCATGATATGAATTATGGGCCCACTTATAAAATCCTAGATGCTGGATCAAAAGAGAGGGTTTTTCAGACACTGCTAAGAGAAAAAGCAGGGAAACAGGCGAAGGAGATGAGCGGGAGAAGGGATTCATTCACAGGGCCAACACCGTCGACTCTGGAATCTCAAAGAAATCCCCGCATCAGGATGATTGACACGTATCCAGAGTTCTCCGCCGCCGTTTCCCCTCTGTCCCAGAGACGGCAATTACCGCAGGGGCGCGGTGCTAATTTTCCCTCGGCGCTGTCCCTGTGTGAATCGGCGCGTGATTACAAACCGCAGTGAGGCTCCGATCGATGTTCGGCAATTAAGCGCTCAGGAAATAACAATGGTCTTTTTTTTTTTTATAAGCAAAGCGCTCCTCTCGAACCGGGCTTTTAGAAGTTTGCAATTGTTAGTCTGAAAGGCGACGGGCCGTGGACCAGGAGGAGGGGACGCAAGACGTGTTTGTGGGCCTCTGCTCTCCTGCTTAGTTAATTAATTTAGCCGTGTGATTTTTCTCAATTGGATAAGGGTTTAAGCGTGTGGTGAGGGCTCTTTCATCCTGTGCATCCATCCTCTGCTTTGCAGTCTCCTCTCACCGTCATTTTTAGATGATTAAATTCAAGCACTGGGCATATTCCTGCCCTCCTTTGTTTTCCCAGACCAGGCCCTTTAAAACCAGACAAGGCTCACTAAAAATGTAAAAAATGTTATTATTTATTTATTTAAAATTTTGAGGCAATTTAACTTGGAAAAAAAATCTAATATTTCCCCAAGGACCCAATCGGATCTAGCAGACATGAGGTCATTCTAATGCTTTATTCTTATTACATATCAGAATAATCTGCTTACTGTACACCTTGGGACTCCTTGAGTAACCTTCTAGCGCCTATTTAAAAACTGTTATGTTAAATATTTCTCAACCTTGAGTGGTTCAAGGGCAGGTAATTCAGATGAAGCAGAATTAAAAAGCAAGAGCAATGGCTGGGGGAGACGGTGGTTTGGATTTGCATAACGGTTCAAGGGCGTAGTTTGTGTTTCCCCACATTTTTAAAATCTGCATTTCACTTTATCTGACATGCAAATCGAATTCTATTTGATAATATATCATTAAAAAGAAAAACATACCGACAGCCATGCAATACATGAGACGGGGCTACTCTGCACACTGGTTATACTGGTATCCAATTAGCATGTTCAGATACATTGGTGGGACATTTGTCAGTCTGTCAATATGGACGTCCGTCCAACCCTCTGTCTTCCATAACGGCTTCTCCGGTGGATAATGACAAACCAGGGACGCGTTCCTTGAGGCACAGAGACCCCCCGGGATAAGCCATGCCAGTCCATCACACGGACAAAACATACTTAATTACTTTAACACATCATTTCTGTCTGATAAATAACACAAATCTCGAAAAATCCATTATTTTGGGAGCATGAGAAAACACATTTTCTTAGAAACTACTCTATTTGGACAAAAGTATTGGGACACCTAGCTATCAGAATATGGAATTAGTCCCCCCCCCCCCCCCCCCTTTGCGGCTATAATAGCAGCCACTCTTCTGGGAAGGCTTTCCACGAGATTTTGTAGTCTGTCTGTGGAAGTTTTTGCCCATTCATCTAGAAGAGCATATATGAGGTCAGGCACTGATGTTGGAGGTGAAAGCCTGGCTCAGTTCTAGTTCAACCCAAAGGTGTTCAGTGGGGTTTAGTTTAGGGCTCTGTGTGAGTCCAGTTCTTCCACACCAAACTTACCCAACCATGTCTTTATGGACTTTGCTTTGTGCACTGGGTCACGTTCATGCTGAAACAGTAAAGGGCCTTCCCCAAACTCTTCCCATAAATTGTCCAAAATGTCTGCTTATACTGAAGAGTTTAAGAGTTTCTTTCACTGCAACTAAGGTGCCCAGCCCAACCCCTGAAAAACAAGCCCATACCATTATCCCTCCTCCACCAAACTTTACAGTTCGGCACTTTGCAAACAGGCAGGTAATGTTCTCCTGGCATCTGCCAAACCCAGATTTGTCACCCTACAGAACACGTCTCCACTGCTCCAGAGGCCAGTGGCGGCGTGCTTTACACCACTCCATCCAACACTTGGCACTGCATTTGGTGATGTGAGGCTTGCATGCAGCTGTTCGGCCATGGAAGCCCATTCCATGAAGCTCCCAGTGCTGAGTTAATGCCGGAGGAAGTTTGGAACTCTACAGCTACTGAGTCAACAGAGCTTTGGTGACTTTTATGCATCATGTGCCTCAGCAATCGGCGTCCCCCCCGTCTGTCCCTTCGTGACTAATTTTCTGTTGTTCCTAAACGCTTCCACTTACAGTTGCCTGTGGAATAACTAGCAAGAAAGAAATTTCACAAACTAATTTATTGCAAAGGTGTGCACTGCACGATACCACAATAGTACCATGCTCAGAATAACTGAGCTCTTCAGAATGACCCATTCTTTCACATATATTTGTAAACCTGACTGATTGGGTAAGTGCTTGATTTTATACACCTGTGGCACTGGGTCTGAATGAAACCCCTCAAATTCAATGATTAAGAGGGGTGCCCCAGTAATTTTGTCCATATGATGTATATTAAAAATAAACCGAAAACAGTGTGATCAGTAGCACCACACATACACATCAATCAGCCAAAAGCTCAGTGTTTTAAATGCACTTATGTGGATTACAGTCAGCCAGGCTGCTATGTCAGTGTCAAAAAGATGCAATCTTATCTCACTTCGTATTCACAATTAATAAATATGTTAGCTAGTTATCTAGCTATCGACATTAAGTCACTAAAATCAGTAATGTAAAGTAGACCGTACAAACAACCTCCATGAATACAAATGTGAAGTAGTACAAACATAAATATTAGTTAAATAGATGACTTCAAAAACATCCTTTTCTTAGTTAATTAGATGTCAATAGTTCTAAGTAGACAAGAGAATGGTCATATTCCATCTATAGGAAAAAGTAACAATTGCAAAAAAGTGGACATACACAGTGATAACTGGGCTGTGACAATATTTACATATTTAGGAGGCACCTTTATCCAAAGTGACATACAGTTGAATCAGCTACCTTCTGATCACAGACACAGCATCCAAACCCACTGAGCTATTTTAATAATCCAGAGCTAGCTCTGTATCCTTAGTTTTGGTGTACAAGACACCATGCCTCCAATTAAACCATCTGTCACCAGCCTGTTGACATTTCATTCCAGCCACATTGACTTCTGATGACATTAGTTGCAGTTTGCAGCAGGTTCCCGATCTTGTTGTTGGGTTGGGTTCAGTGTAATTACATTTTAATTACAGCCGCATCAAATTACACTTTGGGGTAAAGAGGGAACATTTAGACTTTATTTATATAGCAGATGCATTTATCCTGAAAAATGTACAATTGAGAAAGAAGGGTCAGATCCTGGAGCAACTGGGGGGTTTGATCAAGGACCCACTGGTGAAATCCCTCATGAGATTTGAACCAGCAACCTTCTGATCACAGTGTCCTAAGCTACTGACCCACACTTGGTTCCGAACCTAAACAGGCACCGAAATAGACACCTTTCAGCGTGTTCCCTATACTCCTCCTGGAGATGTCCTTTGACCGTGAGCACATCAGATGTATCTGCCCGGGTTACAAAACATTTCCACCGTTTAAAAACCTGTTTCAAAGGTCCCGTTAACAAAACACATGAAAAACTGTCCCTGGTGATGGACAGGAGAGAGAGCAAAACCACAACTGTGTACCATGACTGATGAAGTCACATGCTCCCGGCGTGAACAAAGAGGCGGCCTCTGCAGGTTGGCGTGAAGATGCATTTGTCACGAACTTCAGATAATGTCTGAAGGGGTCGATAGCATGCCGACCGCGGTTTGAGCGTTTAGGAGGTCTGTCGATAGCTAGATCTTTGTTGTGATTCTTTTCTGTTTGTTTTTTATCAGTCAGCAGCTGAACAATTTTCCGCTTTTGCGAACACTAAACACTGAACTTGGTATTACGTCTTCACAGGAGCCCATAATTAGCGCACACATTTTCCCTGGCAAAATTAGAGGGAAGATTGCATCCCAGGAAACATACTCATCTTTGGCAGCGGTAGCACATCCAGACATCCATTTTTTTTTGGTTTATTCTTTTCGATAAGGCCATTTATCCAGCTGCTACCTTTCTCTGTGTTATTACAGCAGCCTATTTGAGGCAGATACCTCCCTGTTTGTGAAATATTCTAGCTTTCTGCCAGTTGTATTATTTTATACATTTTATTTTTAAAAAATCTGTTCAACACACCTCACCAGTGCTGATATTTTTTAGAGCGAGACCTATATGCAGCCATGTTTGGAAAGCCTCTATATAAAAACAGAGCAAATTATTTGAAGTGAAGAGCTGTTATTGACACAGCACAGCACACAACAACATAATGTGTCCTCTGAATTTAACCCACATGTGACATCATAACATAGCAGGGGACAGCTAATTGAGCATCCTGGGAGTAGTACCTTGCTCAGGGTACTTCAATGGTAGTTTGCTGGTCGGGGATTCAAACCAGTAATCTTTCAATTACAAGTGCATTTCCCTAATCATTAGGCCACAAATGCTTATGCTCCTCTCTGGACTAGTGGCATTGATCCACAAACGCTAGACAGCTAATTATCAGACGAAAAGTAGAATTGTTTGACGATGTACAGAAGATCATGTGACTTTTGTGCTGATCCTGTTCTGTCTCACGAGAGCTGCTTGACACCACTCTCATTCCAAATAGAGGCTGTACTCATACTCGTCTAACAACCTTCTTCATTCCTTAGTCTGCCAGGACATTATCCGCAGAAACAGTTGAGGAAAATCATAAGGTAAAAATAGAGTTTATGCAGATGCTATTCACCAAAGTTGGGAATTGTTTCAACGCAAAGACCTCACTTGACCCAAAATGGCAGCATCAATGATTGTTATTTTGTCTTACTAGATTGTTTTCTGCTACTGGTGATATTGATTACATGCTAACTTGCCACTTTGGACTTTTTATGCGTTTTAAATTCACCTCATTTATATGTTCTGTTACGATTGGGACCATCCATCTGAAGTTGTTTATTGGCACGAACTGAAACCTACATCTCCACAGGAAAATAAACCTCTGCTTTTGGCTGACAGGGCAGCGTGTTTAAGCTCACTTTCGTGTTCACAACAGATTGAATTTGATCCCACTGACCAGCAGATCGCTGCAGAGTCAAAGGGCAGAACTGAGAGATTTAATGCATTTTTAAGTCTTGTTTTTTTAATGATATTTTTTTTTCCAGCTGTCTGAGAAAACTTGGGTGGTCTTCTGCAGAGCACCAGATATGCAGAATTCCGATTCCTGCTCCTCAGATCTGAGTCCCAGTGACCTCATAACGACCTTTCATCCAAAGTGTTTCAAACATCAAAATCGATTAAAATCGAGTGTATCGGGTGTCCCTCCTCAGGAACACCATGGCGAAAGCAAGACCGGCTCGCTGGTTCTGGAACATTCTGGGCCTAGGAGAGGACTGCGGCACTAACGTGGGTGGACAGGCCAGACCTGTGAGCTTCGCTCTGCCTGCCACACATGGCGTGACGGTGACTAGAGAGTGACAGGCAGGTGTGACATCAGATCTTTCCTGGTGTCTGACTACTGAGAGGCTGTCCTTGGACCCCCACCCATGTTGAGAAGGCACATCCAGCATCGGGCCATTACAGCGGGCAGAGTCTGACATCACCGCCTCTGAAACACAGGAATGTGGCTTGTAATAGGAAATGGACCAGTCATGGGCATTAATAATACGTATCGCATTTCCGGTGCAGTATTAAGTGTGCTGGGCCGCTGGTGTCCTCCAACTATCATTGCGTTTTCGAACCCTCCAACCATGACTAACGACCTGACCTCACCCTACCTGAGAAACTGAAATGAATAAATCGAAGTGTAAATACATTTACATTTAATTTTCAGATGCTTTTATCCAAAGCAATGTACTTCATTGAGAAAAGGGCACCACAGATTCCCTGGAGCAACTGGGGGCTAAGAGTCTCGCTCAGGGATCCAAAGGTGAAGGCCCTCTGCTGACACTGGGATTCAAACCCGTGACCTTCTGATCACAGGTACAGCATGCTAACCTGCTGAATCACTCCCAAAATTGACCACCAAGGGACTCGAACCATTAGCCTTCTGATCCCAAGTCAAACGCCTTATCCAATAGGCCATGCACTCACACAACATTGGCAGATGTGTTTGGTTTATTCTCCATGACTGTTTCATGTTTTGCTTTAACCAAAGTACAGATGTGGACCCTTTGATCTAGTTACACTGAAAAGGACACCTTCACAACACAAATTTAACGTGTGAAAATTTCATGTCCCTTTTATCACAGCGTTACCACAGACATAAGAGATCATACAATGCTGAATAAACATGGAAGAAAAAACTTCAAACATAACATGTACCGGGAAATGTAAACGGATCCTTCATGGTTTAATGCCATTCAAAAGAAAGTGGAGAGAACAATTCTTTGTCGAACATCTTAATTTTTTAGATCTCATGATATATTACAAATCCTTTACAAAAGGTCTAGCGCTAGATATGGGGGGGAAATTTTTCCTTTCCAAATACAAGAACAACATGCATCGATACACTCGAGTTGTAGTGCAGGGTAAACAGGCCACTATACCGTTTAATAGTTTAGCTCACATTGTTCGCTGTGTCCTTCAGGGACTCGGGGATAAATTCAAACATGGGGCAGCATTACCCAGTGTGTGACCCGTGCAGGGTGGATGGAGCCAATGAGCAGGGAGGGAATCAAACTGACAGGCAGAATATGTTCCAGTTAAGGATGACGTGGGAATATGGAAAGAGGTGGAGATGCAAACGCAGCCACCATCTGACTTGCCTATGCTGGGGAAGAGGTCTGGCTGCGGGTGACGGTGCGAATCCGCCCTGCACATAATCAGAGGGGAAGTGTCATGAGTACGGCCCAAGAGAAACAGTTAGATGTCCGCCATGGTGGCACGGATTTGGGATGCACATTGTGTCAGGCTCACGGCTGAGAACGTACTGAAGGAACATTTTATTTGTTTGCTTAGCTGCCATACTGACACAAAACTCCGCTCGTACTTTTACGACAGACTGGTTTTATATCTCTTGTGTTGGAGGTTAAGGTGCTC
>JAODJU010000001.1:49429690-49444595 GCA_026776725.1 Gnathonemus echidnorhynchus | reverse complement strand
CCCCCCCCCCACACCATCCCCACCGTGCTTCCCCAGCTTTTGCTAAACAGCTACCTGCTGTGGCGGCTGGCTAACAATGTGAAGCTCACTAGAGCTGAAACACCAGCGCTCCCAATTTATGACGTGTCAGAAATCACTGTCTCTGCCGAACATGAAAATAATTCCCATTCCCCGTGAAATAATTTAAAACCAGGAAATGCGGCCAATGCCCGACATCTCATTTAAAGTGCTTTCGACCCTCCAGGGCATTAGCAAAATATTAATCGGCCCCGATACAAATCCCCATCCTTCCTGCCTGTTTTTTTCTGCCCAGGTACCTTAATTTGGTGCCCCTGCAACCGTACATTTTATTCCTTTACGTGTGAAAATGTTTACAAATGCGTGTTAAGTGTCTGGCTAAAAGGTTACAGACATTAAAATTAACCGCCCAAGGACAGTTATGATTAGTCACAGACAATTTAAGTAGCGGGAGAACCTCACGTTGCAGTCTACGGCAGATATTAAAGGGCAGTGTGCGTGGAGCTGGAATGGATGCTGACAGGGTGTGCCCTTTTACCCACCAGCATCCATCCCTTTAAATGTCCTCCTCTAAGGATCCTTAGCAGAAGACCGTCAAATGTATGGAGGTGAGAGCAAGGCTTTGGGTCAGAACAAAGGGTCAGCCCTCTCTCCAGTGTCCCTTGAGCTTTTTTTTTTTTGGGGGGGGGGAATTAAAGCACTCAATCAAGGGCCAAACGCAAGTGAGGCTACTCTGCAAAACACGGGATTTGAACCAGTAACCTTCCGACCACAGACACAGAGACTTAACCCAGTGACCCATAGACCAGTGAATTATAGACACGCCTGAGATGCGTGAATGAACCCTGCAGAGCAGTGGAGGCTCATACATCACAGCATGGACGGCTTGAGGCCGGATTGATCTCTGCGTCCTTCACTTTAAGTGTGTACGCTACAATATGAGCTGTCTTATATCACACTGCTGACTTTATGTAGGGTAATAAGACAGTGAAGGTCTTTTGGGGATGTTAAAACATGATTTTTGTTGTTGTTTGAAAGATATGTTATTCAACTCAAGCCTGTACATTAATTTATATTGCAAAGAGAGTGCTTAGGGTTCTAATTTTGCTGCACAGCTTGACTTCAGCACTTTGTGTTTATGCAGCTGTTTATCATGTAAGTGTTTTGAGGTTTTTTTGCCTGTCACATGGTGAGACAAACTGTTATGCCACTTAATACCCCGTTTTATACCCCCTGAAGATGGAGGCATCATCGTCCGAGGCTTTGACCGGCCTACTCGATAAATTTCTCATGGTAGACGGACTCCTCATGTACGTGTGTTTACAAGAGTGCTATGATATGGTGCTCTGCCACCTGTCTCTGTAGAGCTCGGTAGAGCTGTCATTTTTAAAGGGACGTAACAACATTAATGTTTTATTGAAAACAGAGATGAGAAAGTTGCTCATTTTTATTTATGTACATATCTGTATTAATATAACACCGTTTTATGCGTGTTTTATTATAAATATACAACAACTCTTTGTTTAGCAACCGAGTTCCGTTACAACGTCCAGGTCACTAAGCAAATGGTTGCTAAGTAAAAATCACGGCACTACGACCATGCTTATGACTTACTTCAGCCTTCCATATTCAATTTCTTTTATCATTCATCAAGTGAATATTTTTAACAACAAATTTTAAATTCTACTTAAAAGATGCCTCTCACTCTGGCATGTGTTGTCAAGCTTACAAAATTTGATCGTAGACGTGTACATTGGTTGGAAAATGAATGTTTTGTAACCCTCATATTTGCAAATGGTTGCTAACCGAGTATGATTAAGAGTAATATGGTTTAATAAATATAAAAATATTCAGGCTGGAATTCCCTGACATGCAATCCGACAGGCTGTCAAAATAACTAGTTCGCTTAAGTCAATGCGATCTGAGGTTGCAGCAAAAGTCAGAGCTGGCCTAGCAGCCTGAGAGTGCCGTGTAGGACCCAGAGATCATCTGCTTTATTTGTGTGGCTAAATCAGAGGGATATTAAAGCCATGCTTGGCAAAACTTTGGGATTGTTTGGAGGAAGTGGGTGTAGGTGTGCGGGGCAGGTGAATTCTGTGTAATCGGTTTTGTTGGTTCTGATGCTTGGAAAAACCATTTAGAAAACTTTGTGAAGCAGGTCGAGGGGCACGATGCCGCTGGATCGCTTGCTTTGCCAGTTTTGTTCATTCAGCAAAAGTGCTCTGGATGTTCTAGGAAAGTGGGCCAGCTGAATCACACGCATTATCTACTGATGCTTCCTCCAGACTTTGGCACCAACTTCTAAACTTTTCTCCTTCCCAGTCTGAGGGAGATGTATACAAAAGCACGATTCCAGGATTTTCATGCACCCTGCTTTTCTCAAACTGCATAAGCTTTCTTCCTTAAGAGGTCATAGAAAGTATTTTGCACATTTCAGACACTGGGAAGCGTAGACGTTGCGGTGGGCAGACCGCACTGAAGAGCAGATCCCCTCTGGAGTTGGGATAATGGAATTCAGGGTGATATTCCCAGGTGTGGTCAGAAGCAATGAGTTGCAATGCATCCCTTTGCTAAGCATCTCATTCACACACTTGCTGATCTCCCCCCACCGAGACTCTCCAGCTCCTGACCCCAGCCCGAGGTGCCCCTCCCTATTCCACGCACCCCTATGATTGTATCACATTTGGCTGATTGAGCCGTGTGCACCTGGAATTAGATATAGAGCAGCACAGAAAGTGGAAAGAAAGGTCCTGCCCAGGGGAAATCCCAGCAGAACTTCACATGTGGTCTGGTCCGTTGGACACCTGCTGTGTCAGGGTTACCTGCCAATTGAGGTATGAACGCCTGACAGTATCTCTGTCCATCAGCGAACCACCAGACTGGCCCTGGAGAGCAGATAAAGCTGTATCTCCTCCAGGAAAGCCTCTAGGTACCGCAGACACGATCTGCTGGGTTTGCTTGCTGGAGGACGCGGGCAGTGTTTAACACGGATAGCTCCCGGTCCAGTAGATCAACCTGTAAACCATTCTACTTAAAAGTGTCCAGATAAAAGAGTAAAACAACTAAATGCAAAAACAGTAAAATAAAAAAATAAAATTCCGGTGCTCATGCAGCTTAAATTCTCATTTGTACTGTCAGACGGGGATGAAAGAGCCAAATTGTGTCATGAGGACAGTTCAGAAGCTAGTTCATTAGCATAAATGCTTGTGCTGCATTTTTGGAAGGCTCTGTAACATCTATACATCTAGTCAATGAGAATAATAGCAGGGTCAGTCATAATAGATCCTCCGTTTAATAACCAATGTCCTACTTTATACAGCAGGCTTGTACATGATGTGTAATGTGTAACACAGGTGCCTGCCTGCTGGTTAAATAGTGTAGACTGCCCCCTATCTTCTTGTTGAGGAAAAGGCAGGGCTGGTCCATCCATCACCCAGACACCGTGGACTGCCAGTGAGTGGTTGGATGTAGGCCTGTATTGGCACTGCCCTAATTCTGCTTTAATATCGACTCCAAAATCTGCCTTGCTGCTCCATCGTCAGCCAAAGCAACTTTGTGATGTCGAAATAATTGCACCAGCCACCAGACGGCGCCCTTTAGTAGTTAAACGGGGCCATGTCACCCTGTCATCATCTTAGCGTGCTCGTATTTAACATGCAATAGCATTTCAAACCATGTGGCATCAGAGTGAAAGAAAAAGCGCACATAGACGTGAAAGTGTGGCGTTAAACGCTCCTCTATCATCCAGAAAGCGAGATGGTGCCTGCCGGCTGCCTCACTTTAGCAGATAAATGGCAAGATGCGTGTCAGATCCAGGGCAGGTACACCCCTCGCTAAAAACAAAGGAGACAAAGGGAATTATTTAGTCGCAGGAAACGCGGTATGAAACAGATCCTCCAGACTTTCCTTTTTAGGAAAATCAGTGGTTGGTAATTCTCTCTGCAGCAGATGTGGAAAACTGTGGGAGGGTTGGGGAGGCAAAGCACTCACAAGCTCCTCTGAGTCTTAGCTACATGCTGTAATCATACAGGATATAGTAATTTAGCGGGAAACTCAACTATAAACTAGAGTCACGGGTGTTGCTTTGCTGACTGTTGTTCACATTGTGGCTTGAGCAGTAATTCATATGTCAGGGGAAAATGACAAATCTCTAACATTTGTGGCTCATTTTGCTGTCAAGCAATCAGGCCAAGTTATATGTCGAAGGCCAGCATTTGGCATTGTTTGCTTGGAAAGTCCCGGAAAGCCGTCAAACCTTCCTCGGGGGAGTTTCTCTTCGTTGTCATGTGCTTGTCTCTCTAAAGGACTAAAACGAGGCCTAAATGAATCACCGTTTCTATGAAAAGATTGTGCTTCTGCTTTGCACAGGAAATGTTCTAAAAACTGACCTGACATTAGTACCTCTTCCCTGATGAGTTCTCAGCCTCAGTATGACGATCTCGGGGAGCGAGGTGACATCGTGTCCCAGAGCCAGTTCGGTATCAATGGGCCATGTTCCCTGGGGTGGGGGGGCGGAGGCCTGCCTGCGTGCTCAGGTTGGTGGCATGCCACTCTGTGGCGGCCACACACATTCGCTGCTCCTGGAAGGACGTTAGTGAAGGTCCAGGTAGCTGAAGGAACATGACCTCATGCCCTTTCAGTGGCTTCCTGCTCATTTGCCAGGTCCTGACTGTGAAGCAATGTGGTTCCTGGGGTACGTGTTTGTAATGCAGCCAGCAAATAACAGAAGTCCGTGCAAGGAGCAGGATTATGGTCATTTTCTATGTGAAAATGAGGCGTCTGGTGAAGTGTGTGACCACTATGTCTGTTCCATCGGCCCGTCTGCTTCACACAGCATGAGGAACGGCTTCACACATGGTCATCAGACAGCAGAACTTTAACAGCGAGATGATCTTACTCACCAGCAGCTCATGGGCTGGCCTATTGCCCTTCTGCAGACGCTCTACATCAGTGACTTTCAACCCTCACATATCCACCCAAATGCAGCAGATGAAATCTTACCTCATGCCAGATGGGTTCTGCACTGCCTTGAATTCTGAACCAATCCCACCTGAATACACCAAGTAGTCTAAGTATGAGGATCAAAAGAGTAATGAAAATCTGACACAAATACTAACTGGAAACATGCTGATACAAATGTCAAATGTCAATGAGTATTAATCAATGAATTAATTAGTAGTTGTGATGTATGGATGGATTGATAGATGGATGCTTTCTCAATTAAAGTTCTGTTTATTGATATGTTTTCTTGGTATTCTCAACAGGAATGTGAAACAGTTTTTTAGTAAACTGATGAAGCAGAAGTTCTGAAATAATTAACTCAAAGGAGTTAAGATGACCCCCTGCAGACTCTCTGCTCCTGATGAAGATCCATATGCATTATGTCTATATTCAAATATTATACATCTATATTCCAATTTTAATATGTTCCATATGGTACTTTATTTCTCTATTGTTCTTGTTGATGCACAATAAGTAGGTAGTGAACAGGACTTGCCCCCTCCCTCCCCCCCACTCCCCCCACCCACATCATTCCTTTCCTTGGCTCATGCTAACAGTGCAAAACCAATTATACAATGCCCTTGCGGCATGTTTGGTTCAATTGAATGTCAACATCCGTCAACAAATGGCCTCACTTGGTCGTTAACGCGGCACTACCGGCTACAGTCCGAGTCAGGACCACGGCTTCTTCCAAAGCCCTTTCTCGGCCTCACGATCCCCTCACTCTCTCTCCCGCCCTTCTATCTTTCCCCCTCCCTTCTCCCTTCCTCCCACCCCCTACATGCCACATCGCTCATCCCCCAAATGGTGCCCCATGTCTGCCCCTCGAGTTGCTTGTCTCCGGGGCGCTCCGTGGTGTTCTTCAGCGGCCTCTGGGAAATATGACAGTAGCCACTCAGGTGACAGGTGAGGAATCTCCATGGCCCATGACAGGTACGATCGCCCCCTTCCTGGGATAGGGTCACTTGACACAGGGTGGGTTTTTTTTCATTTCTTGATTTTTAAGTTGCTAGGGAAACCCACTGAGGCATACAGGATCTTTCTTTTTTGGCTCTGGAGGGACGGTCAGGATATCCTGCTGTCTTGCTGGGTTAGTGACACAGGATCTCATTAAGCTTCAGGCCTGACTACCATCCAGAGGATGCAGGAGCAGCATCCATCTTTTGAAGAGCCTCTAAACGTCATGGATATGTTCCTCTGAACATCATATACATTAGTATTACACTTGCCCTTAAGACCCTGACCTGGATAAGCAGTTTGGAGATAGATGGATGGATGGTCACATAGAAGGATGAATAGTGGTACATTTGTTTTCTTCTGTTGTTAGATCATCCTTGGTTGACCTGCATGAGTTCAGTTTGTTCTATGGTGTGTGTAGGATAGCCTGAGTTATTTAAGCACCTTCTTAATGTGCCTTTGGTTGTCTGTAACAAAAAAGCAAAGGTCTCATTCAAGAAAAAATGAGGAAAGAGCATGTTTAATAAAATTGGGTTAAAGATCTGTGTGTTGAAGAAGCTTGTAAGCCAAAATTGTTGATGGCAGACAGGGCTAGAGGGCAGGGATGTTCGGAATTGAAACAGATATCAAATACATCAATCTTAATTGAAAAAAATCTCATCGCAGTTCTTAATTGTTTTATCAACTCAAACATGCATACATTCAAGCATTTATATTCTGGGCTCACTTCACATGCAGGCTTTTAAAGTAATGAGCTCCTGCTCCCATTATTTCATTAGCACTCATTTCATCGTAATTGTCCACGTTTAATAAAGTTTCGATATGCTAGCATGTGCAGGCTCACACACACACACAGACACACACACACGCACAGATACATGCACACGCACGCATACACACACCCACAGGCATGCACGCACACACATAGACACACAGACATTTTAGTTGTAATTATAATTGTAATTATAATAAAAGGCGCAGATGTCACCATTAGAGATGTAATATCCATTGGTAGCAGTTGAGATTGTATTTGTACTTCACAGACATTATCAAGCTTCTTAAGTGTTCAGTGTCATCAAAATCCCAGTGGCCGTTCTCACTCATTATTACTTAAGATACTGGTTTTATTTTCACCTTTTTTCACATTTCGCGAGAGAAAAAATATGAAAAGGCCTTCCCTAATCGAGTCATGCCCTTTGCACATGTCTGTTTGAAGAGCGTCGTGACTCTAACAATGTCCCTGTTTTTCTGGGCTCTTGGCCCTGCTTGGAGGCTTTCAAGCAATCCAGAACAATCCAGAACAAATGTACGTGGCATTTAATGGTCTGCAGATGAAGTGTGTGACCTGGCTTAGATGCAGGCACCAGCCAAAACGGTGGACAGTTTTAAATGTTTAAATGTATCAGATTTCATAGGGGTGAAGTATCACAGACAATAATGGGAGCGACTCGAATTAATGAAATAACATTTTATTTCCTCCTCGGGCATCGAAATAGCCTGACGCAGTTATTTCTACATGTGTGTGGTATAATAAATAAACGCTGATGCTTTGGGAGGCCGAGGCGTCCGAGCCAGTGCCTGCGTGAATTGAATTCCGTGACCCCGGCCATCAGCTGAGATGGATACCGCAGGTGCAGAATTCCCTCAAGTCCAAACCTGAAAATCAATGTGGCTCGGGAAATAAAAAAGAAAAGTAGCCAGCGACTACGATGCCTGATGGGAAATCACAAATTTGGAGCACTGTATTCAGGGTCTCCCGGAGCCAGAGAGGATTATGGGAAGTGAGGCTGCTGTGGTAGAGTACAGAGCCTGAACGGTTCTATTAAGGTGATCTTCTAAAGGAGGTCAGTTCTTTATTAGCGCTGATTGCTTATGTCATCGACATGACATCAGCTACAGGCGTGTATACAGGGGCGCCAGCTGAAAGCGGACTGACCTCTGCAGTGTCCCCTCTCCTGTCACTCACTGATTCAAAATATATCACTGACCAGTGATAAAGTTGACCCCCCTATATGAATTATGGCCCTTCTTATGCCCCCCATTTACAAAAATATAACCCAGAATGCCCCCCGATCAGCCGGTTATAGTCTGGGGGTGCACCTTCATGTACTGGTCATTAATTATATACTCAGATTGGTGGAGGTGAGGGGGGGGCTGATGCTTAAAATGACTTGTTTGTTTGCTTTTAACAGCATGCGGTTGTTTTACTGTAAATAAGGGTGTTGCCAACTGTGTCAAGATTGCAGTTTTTAATCTTAACTGTGAATCAGCAGGCATAAGTGTTCCTTCCCGGGGGGCAGATGCGCCCCACCGTGTTATACCTGAGTCTAATTAATATCCCCTCGCGTCATGTTTTTGTGTGAACTGCAGGATTGACAGTACTAACAGCAGCAGAATACGCACCATTACTTGTACAACATGTAAAAAATTATTTTATATATTAAAATTGTATTATTGTTTTTTAGTTATACCTTTAGGCCAGGGGAAGCCAATCTTATCCGCAAAAGGGCCGGTGTGTATGCGGGTTTTCGCTGCAACTAGCTAATTAGATTATTAATTAGAGGACTGATTGGCTGAAAGAGTCCTCACACCTGGGTTTGAACAGCTGACCTACAGGTTTTCACAAAAACCTGCATACACACCGGCCCTTTGCGGATAAGATTGGCTACCCCTGCTTTAGGCTTTTTTTCATATTTCAATGTTAAACCTCTTATACTAGATGCTCCTTGCTTTACGATAGTTCAGTTGATATTCTGACTTTACAGTGGAGCGACAGCGATGTAGTCGGCTTTGAATTCAGGTCTGTTCCCAGGCTCGCAATATGCAATATGATTATTTCTAATGATGCCGGGCGACATCCGCAGCCATGCAGCCATGCAGCCATGCTTCCAGTTTCTGCAGCAATCACAAGCATAAGCATCTCACACAGTGCTGAACAACATATTTTACAGTGTTTTTTTCTGTGTTTAACCAAATAAACTTGCGTCCATTTATTTTCCAGTTACTGGTGTTTAGATAGTTGTAGTAATTATGTATTTATGTATTCAGTGACAGTAATGAATTTTTTTACTTATTTATTTATCATTCCGCATTTGACTTTGGATAACTTCCGCTGGGTACATAGGAAAGTAACACATCTGGAAAACTGCTTAAATGAGGCAGTTTTGTCCCGTAACTAAGGAGCCTGTTTATTCAGATATACCAGCGTATGCTTTGGATGATCTGGTTTCCTGCATGAAATGTTTGGGTTTGGCCAGCGGCTCAGATACCGCCCTGTCTCTACCTTCCTCCTCTGTCTGTCGTCCAATCAGGAGGCTAGCCCGGACTACTGGTCCAGTCGCTACTGGAACATAACTGGAGGAATATTCTGTGCCAGATGCCTTGGGAACAGAGGCAACTAAATAACAATGATGTAGCAGGGAGGCTAATTACCATGCACAGTATGAGTACGATTTGTGCTTATTTTTCCTCAAAGGGCCCAGTGCAGACGTATCTCTGCAAGACCATAAAAGGGAAAACAATAGTCAACATTTTTTTTAATACTGGCAACACTTTTTGTTGTTTATTTTAAATCAGATAACTGTGATGTAGACAGGCCAAGTGTAGCATTACGCAATATAGCACATTCATTAATGAACGGTTGGGATACTTTCTTCTGTCACATTCCAAGGCCTCGCATGTGTACCTTAGATCTTTACATTTCCCTTCTGGTCTTCATTTTCATGTCTCTTCTCCCCATTTTCGAACCGTGGGAAATAAATACATTAAAGGATACAAAGTGACTTTGTTCTGACTTCTGTCAATGAGACGAAACCCATAATGAATAGCACAGGATTTGAAGTTGACAGCCAACCCCCCCCCCCCCCGTATCGTGTCCTTTATCTTACCCCGACGGGAATTCCTGGGGGGCTCATTGTCCTAATACACCCCAAGCTGTACCACTGCGACTCCCTTAAGGTAAACAACTCCAAACATGCAATGCAACTGGTACATTGTTTCTACTAAAGTTGTGTGCACATCATAAGCAAATTTTCTATAAGTAGACAAAGTTATCTGGCCAATAGGGTATGTTTCCATTAATGGCTGTCATGCATATTAATACTCACCATTTATCATCCCAGGAGATTGAGGTCCCATACTTTAACACTGAATATCCACGAGAATTATCATGACTTATGTATCTGCTAATTCACAAATTCTGTCTCCATCGCAGTTTTGCAGCCTACTTCATTTTCACCACAAAAACCAACTTAAGTGAATGTTAAAAGCTTTTTTTGTAATATTTGAGGGTTATTTCTTTAAATTTGACTGTTTCTCTTTAACAGTATTCAGTTAGCATTTTCAAAATGTGCAAAATCTAGGTCAATGGAAAGTCTTCTTGTGGCTCTTCACTCCTGAGTCATAGACCAATGAATAGTGTGACTGAGCGATGCATCGTTAGCATGTCTTGGCTAGCTAACATTAAAGTCCACGATGGTTCTGGTTATGATTTCTTGTTAAATTACGGCCTCCGAGTCCAAATACATCATGTTATATTTAAATTAATTTTATCTGTGTCCTCACTGCTAATAGTCTCTGCAAATTTAATAATCATTTGAATATGTAAACAGAAGAACGGCAGCCGTTTAATGGTGACAGCAAAGAGAGCGCGATTGATGGTGACCCATCAGGGGATTAGCCAGTGTTTCGCTAATCAGAGCCGCGGTGAGAATCGCTGAGTCACAGGTAGCGCCTGTGAGGCGAGGCACCACAGCCCCCGTCAGAGCTCAAAGACAGCAGGCTTGCAGATGCCGATTCATGCCTAAGCGCCCCTGCCAAATGCAGCCCCCCCCACCAGATCCCAAATTGGCCTAAACTGTAATATGGACAGTATAAAAATATTTTACAGTAAATGGATATTGTGGCAAAAAATGATTAATTCTGAACAGGGGTGTCGGAGGGACATGGACACACTGACAGGTTCAGGGGTTCCAGGACTTTACAGGGGCCCTAAAATAAGTAAAATTGTAAAATTCCATAATGTCTGGGTGCCCAAGGAGACATTTTGTCTGGGGGCCCAGAATATCTAGCTGCTCACCACCTGCTTCTGAATACAGACAAATCTCGATTTATTTCAAACCAACTTAATCCAGACTTACACAAAAAATATCCGGGACACATGGAGTGTATGGAAGTGCTAAGGAAGAAATGCTGCTTAGTAAATTCACACTGTATCTTTCATTTAATATGTGTTCTTTAGTATGTACTAGTAGTACATTTTTGGCTTATAAGAATTTTGCTTTAAGGAGTCATGAATGTTACAGTATGTGGGGGGCAAATCCTACTTACATAAATCTTGACTTATGCAAAGGTTGGTGGAACGGATGACTTGCGTCAGTCAAGTAATGCCTGTATATCACCTTAAAAGGAAAAATAACTTTCTTGTGAATGCATAAGTCCATGTGCTATATTGGACTGAATTTCCCGATCTGTTTGCCACGTGTGTCTTTTCCCCCAGCAGCAGTGGGGGTGAAGCTTGGTGTCGTATGAGACGGAGCAGATTAATCCTCCCTAATGGCTCCCCTCCACAAGGATCATGTCCTACCCGCTGCCGCTCCCCGCCTCTGAAGTTTAATTGGCTGCAGAAAGTCAACTGTTTCAGAATTTCAGTAATCCTGACGCAGAGGCTCAGTCGCTCAAGAAGGTGCCGGAAAGTAAATAAAAAAATAAATACAAATACAGAGCGACAAAGCTCCTCTCCAAAGTCAAGCCCTTGTGAGGCAGATGTGCACTTCCAGGATTGCAATTTGGCTCTGAAAAAGGAGATGGAGGAGAAGGAGGAGAATCCTTCATGATTACAATTAGACCCAAGAATGCTTTGGTACTGGACAGCTTTGAATATCCCAGTGGTTTGTCATTACTTTTAATGGGAGAAATTTCCAGTCCTGGGATCTAATCAATTGAGCTTGTTCTATACAGCGATCAGACAGGGAAATCAAGATTAGGTCAGGGAGCTGGTTATGTTTATAGGAAGAAGCTGGATTCCTGCTCTCTACACTACAAAAAATTAGGCACAGGATTTCGGCAGCAATTTACACACACTTTTTTGAGTAAATTTTACCCTAAATTTATTGAATAAAGTTTACTCATACTTATCAAATAAAACCCTTTATTTGAATTGGGTAAATTCTAAGTATATTTTACCTAATTCCTCAGTGTTAAATTACTTTGTTCAGTTAACTATATTATCATTTCCTCTTGAGAGATCATTTATTTTAGGTAAACAGCATACAGTTAATGTGTATTATATTACAGGCCTGAGACATCATTGTTTAAAGTGTAGCTCACATTATATCAGTGCCTAGGCCCAGGTTGTGTTTGCTACAGACATGCTTTGATTCCATTACAGCTATGGCGCATCACCACAGAATTACCTGAACATGGCATCGATAGCATGGCCAACTGTAAGCAGTTAAGCAGAAAACGCATTTCCTTTGTTTTTCCATTTTGCGGCGTGCTAGCTGATGCCTCAGAGCGGGCAGCCTGAGTAAACAGCGGGTCTCCAAGGAAACTACTTTACTAGCCCACAGTGTTCCTTTCTGTCATCGTTAGAATGAGATCCTGTGTCCTCAGAGCCAGGGGATTGAACTGTTTGCTGGCCAGACCTGCCTCTTAAAGCTGTAGGACACAGATCAGATAATCAGAGAAACTTTACCTTTCGTTTGTTTGTTTGTTTAATAAATCCAATGAGACCATAAATGCTGTTGCATTTATGAGTCTTTTTCCATGATGTAAATGTCAGAGCACCGTTTGTAATAAACATTTTAATTTGTTGAAATTAAATCACGACAAAAAGAATCATGACAAGACTTCCCTTCCGGCAATGCGGACATATTGCTTAGATCACTTAATTTTGAATGTGCATGATCTTGTATTTTATGAAGGAGCAACGAGTGTGGCAACATTTGATTCTCCTATTATTTGGGTACAGACCCCTGCTTACTGTAGAAAGTGGTACATGCCCATAACTTAGGTCCTCATTTGGAATCTTCCATCTAAACTTGCTTGGAGCTCAGTGGTGGTGGTATTAACAGGCATCTTCAAATGCTCCCTCTCTGACTCCTGCAATAGTAAACCATCACAACGGCCCCTCTGACAGGGAGCTGTTGTAAAAAATGTGCAGCCATTGTATTACGAGTTAACTGCAAACTTACACGAGCCACAATGGCCCTTTTGTGGGTTTCTGGCTTTTGGGCTTGATGGATTACACCAATTCTGTAGCCGTCTGGGTGGAAGTCTGTAAAAGATGGCATGTTGGTTACGTCAGCATATTTTTCAATGGGAATATTCACATAGACTGACATTTTACACCTGCCTGGTGCTCGTTTGGGGTAATATGTTTGTTGGGAATAGCAGCTTCTAGTTTAAATGTACCTGAAATATATCCAAAATTTCATTTAAGCCTTCTTCAGGCCACGTTTCGTCGCTCTGCCCTGCACAAGGTGTATGTGGGATACAATCTTGCTTTTCACCAGTATACTGATCCCTAATTATTGGTCCATTTTCTGCTACATGTGAAGTTTTGCAGGCACCAACTGTTGGGGCTTGAATGTTATTTCTATGAAATATTGCTAACAATACTGCTAACAGTAGGCGATAGATCTTTAAAATCCCCTGGCCTTCTGAATGCTCAGCTCGACGCCCATTTATTTCAAGCCAGCATTTAGGGCAGATTGTCACAATGAACTTAGCGATTCCGCTGTGTTATTTTAAACCCGGGGCTAAGGTAAATCCAGGCTGGTGAGGATAGGGTTCTGTCCCCCCTTCCCACCCTCCACCAGGGTCTGGAAAGATAGCCTGTCAGACTTCGCAGTTTTTAATTGTTTTCATTAGACACTGAAATCATCGGTAGGAGAAACAAATTAATCTCCTTTATTTGAACTGTCATTTGATCTGTTTCAATTAAATCTCAGTACATCATATACTGCCAAGATAACATTAAAGGACTCTTCTCCTAATTATACAAGTCCATGTTACATTAGTTCAATTAATGGACTTAGCAGAGAAAAAAAATATCCTCATAAATACGTTTACAAGCAATGGGATCAGAAGTAAACTCTCGCTGTCTTTGTAATGACAAGCTTGTTGGTGTGATTCAGCTAATTAGTTTTTGATATCTGAGCATGCAGTCTACACCCGCATATAAGCATGGTGTTAATGATGCCAAAATTGATCATGTGGAATAGTACAAGTCTCGCGGGAAGTCACACATGCCACTGGGTGGCGGTAGTGATGTCATTCAGAGGTGTGGACGCCTCACGTTAAAGATACTCCACCATTGAAAATTAAAATCAATAACAGATCGTGGGGCCCGTGTTAACAAACCTTGGCCATATGCAGATTTGATGCCCATTTTTAAGATTTTCTTCTCCCAATAAACACAGCAAGATTGCAATGTCAGTAGTGTGTGGTTCAGTGGATTAAGATTGTGCGGGTAATCAGATGGTTGCTGGTTCAATTCCCAGGGTTTAGAGCAGGATTTCACTGGTGGGCTCTTGAGCAAGGGTCCCTTAATCCCAATTCCTCCAGAAATTGGCTGACCCTGCTTTCTCAAATGCATGTCACTTGAGATAAAAGCATCTATTAAAGAAATAAAGCACCTTCTCCGGTGTTTGTGTACGTGTCTGTTTTCACTGCAGTGAGGGGGGGGGAAAAACAAAGCACGAACTAATATGACTATGACAGGGCACGGGTGGAGCAAATGAACATGGTGTCCTTGTCGTTTGACTTCACCCCCACCCCCACAGATGCCCCCATACTAAGTATAAAACAAATCACACGTTTTGCCCTGAGCCTGGTGGATACTTCTGCTGCTGTATCCATTAGCTGCCCACATCAAGTAACCCTTAGTGTGGTCCATGGATCGTCAGTCAGGTGACCCCCCCCCCCC
>JAODJU010000001.1:49408822-49422562 GCA_026776725.1 Gnathonemus echidnorhynchus | reverse complement strand
CTTTGTTCCCCCCCCCCCCCCCAAAAAAAAAAAAAAAAAAGAGTCTTTGAGACACACCCCTGCCCCCATGGCCTGCCATCCTGGGCTTTTCTAGATTTTAATAAATAGTCATTAATATAGCTTGGAGCGAATAATTGCCCTTAATAAGTATGTGTCCAAAGAGGCTGTAGCTGTGAAGAATGGCTCCTTTCATGCCCAGCAGAGGTTGGAGAGCAGCCAGGCTGGGAGGGGAGCGCCTGTCCGCCCCTGAGACACGGATCGACCCGCCATGGAGCGACGCGGAGGAGCAGGGGCTGCCTCCCAGGTCCAGTGATGCACCGCGCAGTTGCTGCTCTTGATGCAGCTGATGATGAATCTCTCTGAGACTGCAAATTTGCATTTGACTGAAAACTGGAAGAGCAGGGTAACTGCAACTTTGTTGCAATGGTCCTCACCGTGAACTTCTGTTATTTTTGCTGCTGGTATTGCAAACTTATTCAGCTATTCTGCGCACAGTAAGAAATGTCACTAAACTAAGGTTAGGCTGTTATTATTATTTTGATTTATATTATTTTTTGGAATGGGCTAGGTAGGGAAATTTGATTCCATCACTAATAATCACTGAATAATTGAGTTTGGAGCCTACAAATTACTGAAGATCAACCAGAACCATGTCCCATGTCAAAACATCGCAGCCTGACCAGGCAATATGATGTAAAAATAGATTAAAACTCACTCAAGCCCTGAATAGATTATTAATGAAGTATCAATCAAAATAGCTAACTAACTGGCGTCAGTGGAGCTTGAAGGTGTTCTGTTTACAGAGACTAAAGCATTCCAGTTTGTCTCACGTCGTGGGCACAGGGGAGACGTGTTTTAGCAAAACATCACGTTCATAAAACGGCAGGTGGCGACGGAATTCGGGGAGCTGGCGGGAGGCACGGCAACAGCGCATGTCTGGGTTTGACTGACGTGTTGTGTTGCTATGGTGACCGATCACCAGCTTTGTGCACACAAGTGCATGGATTTGGAGGTGGCAATAGGAAGAGGTGTGTGTGTGTGGGGGGGGGGGTGCTGAAGGTGAGAGTGTTAGAGTTTGGAAAAAGCAGGCCCCTGAAAAAGCACAAAGTGCTTCAGAATGTGTTCATTTTTTTTTCTCCCAGTTAAACAGATTTTCGGGTTGGTTGTCTTAAAGGGACCATGACCCCCTTTTTTCTGTTGGCTTTTTCTGTCTTACAACATACCCCTTTTGTTGGGTTAAGCCTGACACCCAACATCACTGTCCTAACCCCACTGGACTTTGATATCCATTGGTGCCCCTGGCAGGTGTTATCCCCTCTCTCCTCTTCCTCTGAAGATTTTAAGGCACCGTCCCCCCCCCCCCCTCCCCCATCCATGGCTCTGCTGAATCACCACGCTCTATCACAGACATCCCAGGATGAGCTTACACGATGAGCTGCCTCTTCCGCAGGTGCTGCCGACTGCGTTATTTTGCTGGAGAGAGGCCTGCCATCAAACAGCATCACATCCTGTAGCGTCATTAATTAGCTGCCGTTTCCTCTGAGCTGTACTCATGCTCACAGTGCTTGTACATCTCGGAGAAGTAAGTCAGCCCTGTAAGACTCGCTCCTGTGGGGAAGGGCGAAAGGAAGCATCTGACGGAGGAATGAGAGTTATTCCGGGTGCAGAGAGATGGGAGGAACAGGAACAGAAATTGGCACAGCAGAAATACACATGGAGATTGGCAGGTCAATTTGGGTACAAAATGTGGAACCTACCTTGGGGTGGAGTTCCTGGATGGTTCATGCCAAGCATCAGAGTCGTGTCACCAATCCACCATCATGACCAAAAGAATGGGTGTGGGCCTCTGTGGGTTAGGGCTCTGTGCCCGTGGTCAGAAGGTTGCTGGTTCAAATCCTGTGGTTGACAGATGACATCACTACTGGGTCCTTGAGCGAGGCTCTTAATTCCCAATTGCTCCAGGGCCTGACTGACCCTGCGCTCTGAAATATCACTTTGGATAAAAGTATTTACTAAATAAATAAAAAGTAAATAAGAAGAGAAGAGCTTGCTGGTTTGCAGAGGTCTCACAGCAGCAATGATACATGTAATATGTATATGAAGTTTGACTGTGGTTGAAATTATAAACCTCCCTGCGGCAGTAACCAGCAACGAATAATGCTTATTCTGTTTTGTGATGTAATATAATGAACATTTGGATCACTGTTGGCAGTCACTGTCAGTACAGCTCCCAGGAAAACATATGTGCCAATCTCAAAAGTTCTATGTACCTTAAAAAAACAACTGCAGCACTGATGATTTATGGAAGATTGTTGATGACAAACATGGAAATCAGAAAGGGTGCCAATTCTGAACTTTCCTCTGCCTTTCATGATCCAGCCCTGTCCAGTACAGTGAATGAATCTTCACTCTGTAAAATGATAATGACAGACTACACCCGCATACCCAGTACATCATATCCGTATCCGTTAATTTTTACGTTTCATTTTGTTTTTTATCTCTCGTTCCTCGTTCTCCCCGCTGCTGTCAGCCCGCCTGCTCTTCACGGTGCTGTACAGTACTTCTCAGGGGTGGTGCAGGGGGTGCAGGGGAGGTGACTGATGTGGACACCCCTTGAATCAAAGTTTAACCATTGTCTGCGCATCGATCATCCCCTCCCACTTATTGAGCGGTCGGTTTGGCTGTACCGGTCACCCCTTCAGCCGTCACGGTGCACCATAATTAGGGAGGAAAGACAGACGTGTATCAGCTTCTTCATTTTCATGTGACGGTAGACCAGGCACGATCGCTCAGTTTTTATTACTAGCTCATCCCAGGCTAAAGGAGGGAGGCAAACACAATCAACTCCCAACCTTCAGCTCTGGAAGGTCTCCAAGTCTAACCCCGTCTATCGTTGCTCCACACTGACCTCCGTCAGCCAAGGAGGAAGGGCAGGGTTGCTGCTCGTCTTTCTTCAAATGACGTTACACCAGCTGGGACACCTTGAAATGCCGCTGAAGTAGCGTGCTGTGATTGGTGTGTAATCTAGGAAGGATCAGCATTGTGTCAGCAGATTGATTGCCGTTGATGGTGTCCAATGATTACACAAATTTATGACTGGTGTGCCCAGCCTCTCTCACCTATCAAAGTCCCCGTCATCAGAGTTACATCTGACAGTCTTCAGTATCCTCTATAAATAGTCTAAAAGAAGGGAAATGAGTCAGAATACACAAGTTTAATGATTTGTGATTTCATTAATTATGTACGCCATGTAGGGTGTCTTCATTATTGAGCTGCTGCTGAACACTGCTCACTAATTAAACCTGAAATAATACATAGTATATACACAGTCTCGTACACAAAACATGATAAACATAGATTCGTGCATAACAATTTACTAGTTATACCCGAAAATTTCTTGTCAAACTACATTTTTTTCGCACCCAACCCTGTTGGCTAGCTGCAAAAGCTCTTAGGTACCACCCCAGGTTATATCTCTGCTTTTCTCCAAAAAAATTCCAAATGAAAAGTACAGATCTGTATCTGTAAACATCCTGCATCCACAAGATGTGATATATCTATAAAAAAAAGTCTACTATCAAATATCAAAAAGATCGAGAACCTAAGATGAGTGGCCTAGGCTTTCCTGAAGCCGGCCAAGGCCTCGGAGGTGGCGTACACTTCCAAAGAGCGATGGGAAGTAAGCAACGGTAAATGTCAATAAATACATCAGGCTAAATGCCAGCGTGTTTGGCACAAATGTCAGTCCAGGTTTATTTTGGCTGTTTATTAATCATATACGCTCTCGAATGACCCATTACGCAGAAGGCGCACATAGAAGCGTAGCTGGGGCCATCCAGAGCTCGACGCCTCGTATCCGTTAACATTCAGATCACGGCCAGGCTCTCGCCTGCACACGCGTGTTAATACCCAGGTGTGTTTCACCTTTCTTTCGGGCACACGTACGGATGGTCACACCTCGGCCAGGCTGAGATAGCACCCGGAACAGCGAGACATGAAGCGGTCGATGATGATGCATTTGCCCTCTCTCCGAAGCAGAATGCTGCTGAAATACGTCTCATATCTGACAGAGCAGGACCGATTCCTTAAATGCCAGTTGGCTTTTAATAAACTCTGTGTGGCGTTTATAGATTCAGCAGCCTGGGCCTTGTGTACAGGAAGTCCAAAGCACAGACTTAAAGTGATGTGTAAATAAATGATTATAATTACGTGGACAATGTAGATAACCTTCTCTGGGACTGGCTCCAGGCCCACTGTAATCTGGCTCAGGATCAGCAGCTGAAAGATGGATAAATAATATGAACAAAGTCAATACAAACACACTGGACAGAAGATCAATAATTATTAAAACCAGGCATTTTGTGGACTATTCTTGCAATTTCACCTTGCAGTGAAATTAACAATTCATTAATCGCTGCAACATCACTCACAATTTATAAGGATGAAGACATGATATTTTAAGCTTCTTTTAAGATTGGTAGCTAAAACAGATCTTTTTTCAGGTAGTAGTTTCTGGAAGGTTCTTTTCTTTAAGTGTTTGTCTTTTCAAAGTCTGTTTGCACGCATGCAGACGCGCAGACACATCCGCACAAAGTAATACTCAGCTGTGCATCACCAGTGCAAGGAAACGTCTGAGCGTGACGCAGTCCCATACTGGCAGACAGTTTTTATGCTTATGTCATACTGTGTTAAACATTTTGTTTTATTTACTGAACAGATGCTTTTATCCAAATGAGTTTCTGCAGCAGCTGGGGGATAAGGGCCTTGTTCTAGGACCCAACAGTGAAACCACTTTACAGACCCTGGTATCTGAACCAACAACCTTTCAATCACAGGCCTAGTGTCCTAATCCACTAAGCCACACACCGTTCCCAATAAAAACGTGCCAGCTACAAGAAGAGCATCCAAAGAGACTCCCCCCCCCCCCCCCCCCCCCCGTGGGCCACAATAATGATCGACTCCATATCACTGAAGTGACGGTTTTAGGACTCTGATGATTGCAGAGGAACTCTCCCATGATAGCCTACAGCATTACCTAGAGATCCAGGCTCCCCATGGGGTTCAAACCCACAATCATCAGGCCACAAGCCTTCCTCATTCATACAGAGGGCCCAACGTTATCATTAGCCAATGATATGATTTGAATCAGTGAATGACAGAGGAGGGTACACTTACTGGGCCAATCAGCTTTCATCTGGGACCAGTGCCCCTGTGGCCCGTCGCAGTATATGCCCCTGATTCAATGAGAAGCTGAGAGTTAGGGAGTGGCCGGAAAGTTCTGGTAAGGAACGTCATCTCCCGTGTTTTAATGACCGATTCGACTGTCAGGAGCAGAAGTGAGACTGTGAGAAGAAACCTCACAATTTTTGCTGAGGACATAAATGTTACGGTGTCACAGGATTACAATAAAGCCTGGAACATTACGCAGAGTTCTCCATTTCTGAAGAATATAGTTAAATATCCCCTGAATGGGTAGGTCATTATTTGGTGATTAAAATGAAACGATGGCCATTTTGGGGGGGGTATTCTCCTTTACGATGACTACGTTTTGTCTTTTTAAGGAATTAACTTGCGAGCTGCAATCGTTGTGCCAGGTGTTGCAGAGGGACTGACTGGTGAGACATGGGCATTGCACACTGGGTTCAGCCGAGATGTCAGTCAGCAGTTTTACTGCAGTTTGCAGTGGATCAGTAGGAGACTAAATTTGTAGATTCAACAATCGGTGGTTTCAGTGTTTAAAGGAAAGGCTTCAATGTCAAAGAGGAGCAATTCCAGACAAAATGCCACAGACTGACTTCATTCCAGTGAAGGCAAATGCATGTTCACCTCCCCCCAGCCCTCCAATGTGGTTCAGTCCAGTCAATGACGCAGTGTCTTTTTACTCCCCCGTGCTGCTCAATGGTTCAGTCTGTTCGGGGAATGTATTTCAGCCAAGTCCAATGACTGAGTAAAATGAGGCAGCACCCAAATCAGCGAAAAGGGCAGAATTTCAAACTACTGCCAGTTAGACACTGCGGCAGTTTGCACTTGATTTTTCTGACACAGTGTAATGATAATGAAAGCCCTTGTGAGAAATTAAATGTAATGTTGGGTCCAGATATAGCATTAACCTCAACATCTGACACAATTTCACTAATAAAAACAACATGAGGAAAAGTAAATGTAAAATGTAAAATGGAAGCCAGCTTATTAGCATGGATTCAGAGCAGAGGCAGTTGCATGAATGATATATACACAAGCTACAATGCTATAAAGATGAATATCAGGGTGGGGGGGGTAGGGCAAGACTGTAATAATGAGACTGTATGATTAGTATCAAAGACTTGAATAAATTATTACTGATGTGTGCATTTTCTCCCCAGTCTTTCAGTTACTCTTGATTTATTCACAAGATCGGCAAGGGCAGGAAGGACAGTAAGTCGACCTTTAGGATGATGTGCGTTAGAAATGGCAGCTATCGCTTAGCGCCCCTTGGCCTTGGACCAGACAGGTGTATTGATACTGGCGAGTAAATCACGCTGATGGAGAGTGTTGTGGGCTCCGATCGCCCATGATCTTGTCTGCCCGGTCGTGGACTCCGAGGCTGAAGTCAGATGCGGTACTTATCTTCGCCGGTCAGGCAAGTAGGAGTTTTGAATAATGTAGCCTTTAGCTGCAGTGAAATATGAAATATGAAATCTGGGCGGAAGAAAGAATGAATTCGGTGCTGCGGACTTTTATGGTTTTTCATTAAAACCATTGAGACATCCGTCTCTGCCCATCAAGAGCATGTGCGGCTGCTCGGGCATTTTTTTTTCTTCTTTTTCGAAATCGCTAATTCAGTCTTTCTTTTCTCTCCTCCTCTTTCTCCCCTCCCCTGATGTGTTTAAATCTTCACACCTCTTCACCTAATGGCGCTCCTTATCTCCGGACTAATCCTCTGAATGCTGAAAATTGGTTTTGCCCCATCATCCATACCACGCTTGACAGGTAAGAAAAAAAACTGGCTTTATATTTAAGCTCCGCCTAAGAGTTTTCTTCATCGCTATGCATTTCTGTGTTTCTGTTTGCTGATTGTCCTGATGGAGGTAATCCAGCTGCCTTTGCTGTGTCCCTGCTGTGAAAGTTAGAGCAGCGACCTTGTGTTTCGGCATTATTATGGCCTCGCTGAAGCGTGACACCATTTATGTGAACTCTGATGGTGCTACGAACAGCCCCAGTCCAGTGCACTGTCGAATGTTTGGACTCCTCAGTTGAGATGTTTCCTCTAATGTATTTGGATTTCTGTCAGACAAAACATTTGCTTTTGTTTGTCAGAAATGGGAAAACCATCTTTTAATGGCGTACTATTTATTTGCAAACACCCCCCCCCCCCCCAAAAAAAAAAAAAAAAATAATTGATTAACTACACATTGACGTGAATGAGAAATGGAAACCTGTAGACAACAATAAACCACCTCAAAGAAACGCACAGAACATTCCGGCAAACAGTCATGAGGTAGAAACACAACGATGACACTAACAAACAGGGGGTCTGACAGAAATCCACAGGACCCCCAAGTATCGATCGGATGTCACTTTGATCTCCCCCAAAGCCAGTGAGATATAAGTCGTCGCTTCCACTAATGAAGGCTTCGCTTTTGCAGGCCTGAGGCATTCGGTCTTTTTCAGATGCACCCCAGGAACCAAGATGCTGGCTTTGGTCCCGGCGATCAGATGTTTCTAACTGAACTTTAAAGAAATGATCACACGTTTGTGGGCAGTTTCAATCGCAGTTGAGCATCGATCTGACCTGATCTGAGGTCAGCGTATAGCTGCAGTGAACATTATGGTCTCTGTTTTGGTCAGCATGTAATATTCCCGGCTCCCATAACCAGGAGTGCAGTTTAAAATCCCTCTCCGACTGTGCAAAATTGACATCATCTCATCAGATCCATGTGGCTCTCCCACCTTCACCCACAGACCTGCTGTTTGGGTGGATTAGTGTCTCTAAACATCCCTCAGCATCTGAGTGATAGTCTGACATCCTCGCCTTCCTCGCTCACACTGACCCTGGATCACTGTCACTCTTAGAAACGCATGTCATGGGGCGGGTGAAACCCGTCTGCTGTAAGAATTCGTATGTCGATTCCTGTCCAGAAAGTGTGGACCCCCCCACCAGTGTTGTCAAGCCTTTGAAAACATTTTTTACATTTACATTTTATTTATCTATCAGATTCTTATAACACAGCATTTTTTTTTTTTTTTTGAGAAAGCAGGGTCAGATAGTCCCCAGCGCAATTCCCAGTTAAGGGCCTTGCTCAGTGAAAGTCCTTGTGAGATATAAAATGCAAGGTTGGGTCCAGACATAACATTAACCCTAACAACTGATGCAATTTCACTAATAAAAACAACATGAGTAAATCACTCTGCCAAATGCTGGAATTTGTACCAGCAACCTTCCGATCACAGGTACACGGTCTACATCCACTGAGGGTGAAGACCTCTTTCAAGACCTCTTTTAGCTCGCTATAAGGTTATCAATCCCCACTTGTACATATTATAATTTCCACAAGCCCAGTATGGATAAACTAGGACAATGGAAAGATCATCCACTCCTGCACCCAAGTAGAGATGTTGCACGCATGCCTCCAAGCTCGTTACACATTCCGGCAGGCAGGATTTTAATAGATAAATGTCAGCGTTGAAAGCAGCTGTGGTGTGACTGTAATATGCATGTGTTTGCATTGAAAATGTTAGCGTTGAGCGTTTCGCAGTGCCGTCAGTCTGTCGAAGGCCATATGTTTCGATCCGTCGAGAACATTTATCTCCAGGGGAATCTGTGATCCTCCGCAGCAGGAACCTTCACGGTGTTGCGGTTTTCTTCTGGCACTTTCGCGGTATCCATGACACCAAAGTCATTGTTTATTTTTTTTTAACTATTTTTATGCGCGAGAGTTCTATTTATCGTATGACAGCATCACCAGGGAATTAAAATAAAATGGAATGTATCTCAGCAGCCGCTAACGTTTTCAGCAGCTCTTCTCTGGTTGCTGTGATGGTCACTGTGGATTTCATAGCTTGCTAAGCCCTCTAGCAAATTGGCTTTCTATCTGAGGGCGGGATCAGATATACAGTCACCAAACACGGTTGGAACACGGAAAGTGCGGCCAGTAGGCTTTGTGGCCTTGACAAAAAAAAATAAAAAATTCATATCTACGGAAGCAGAAGCTTGATTTCTAAGCCAAGAAGAAGCTCCTCAAACCTAATCCCTTACTTTCCCGTCGTTTTATGGACTTCTGTTTACCTGGCTTCCCTCTACGTCATCCTTTCAGCTGCTGTACTTCCCTTAGTTTCTGAATGGGACTATGGGCGTAAATTATTGGGGGGGGAGGGGGTTGTAACCCCCACCAATAATCAAAACTAGCGAATACCAGCCCTGGACCTCCTTAAAACCTCAACCCCCACAGTGCTCAACCAAAAGTTATGCCCTTGGATGGGACACATGTTTGTACTAGGGCCATTCTCTTCATAGGACAGTAAGTTTTGTTGACTCTCTGACTAATGTTCTTATACGTGATTATTCCAGACAGCCCGAGCAGAGTCTCTGAAGTTATTGACCTCCCTTTTTCAGCTGCCTGCCGTCTTTGAACGCATTGGAAGGCTGTAAACAATGAAATGGAAAGAGCGCATTGATCCATATTGGTTTATAGCACTTGTAAAGTCTTGTAAGTGCTCAAAAGACACACAGGAAAAGCTCTTCAGGCTCTAACAGGATCTGTAAGGGCCTTTGCTAATGTTCTTTGAGTTCTCAGTGTTTTTCTACAAAACAGGTAATATTACAGTCCATGTAGAGATGAGATGGGAAGAGTCAGGATATTCTGGAAGGTTCTGCAGATAGACAGACAGACACACACACATACTATACTGGAAAAGCAGGGGCAGGTTTGTTGTTTTTAGGGCCTCACTCAAAAAGTCCCCCCAGCAGTGTAATGACTGTTTGTGGTCAACAGGTGGCTCCCAAACATTGGGGGCCCCATGCAAATGAATGGTTTGAGCAGTGGGAAACACTGGCACTAAATAACAGCATCATTTGTCGGTTTTTCTTTTATTTACAGATGATTTCATCATTTCAATGGCAACTGTATTTGCAGGTTTTAAATTATTCTGTTGTAACCAGCACAAAGTTGTTTAATATGCTCACCCGTAAAATGTTAGCGAAGACCTTGCATACATTCTGAGATGCATGTGTGAGCTGGGGGTCGGGGGGGTGGAGTAAGGTCAGGGCCAAGGGACCAGGACAGGGGACACTGATAAATTCAGGTGGCAGAATCTGCATGTGTTTCATCCTCACAAATTTACATTGTCATTGGCTGGTGGTGATTAATAGCACAAGGCAAACCAATTAGATTCTCTGTAATACACCTAGCTGTTAATTTTATTGACACTAAGCATTTCCATGCAAATATGAAATTATAACCTTGGTTGACTTTGATTTTTAGCCTCTGTAAACACTAAATAAGCAGAAATGTTGTTTCTGAGGCGTAAGCAAGCTGCCAGAGGGTCTTGGCGTGCTAGCATTCAGCTGTCTTCACGCGAGCGCGCGGACGGATCCGTAATACAAATGAGGCTGCTGTCCAAGGTCCGGCAGAATGCTAAATGCACTCTCTGTCCCGTTCACCCTCTAGATGCTGCTGGCACAAGAAGGACCGGTAGAACCGCATTCGGGGGCTTTATCTCCACCTCGGGAATCGAGGCAGGATCGCCCAGCGCATCCTAACGAGCGTGCTGGCATGCGGGCACACGCACATATGCGCATGCATGCATGAGTGACACGTGCCGAAGTACAAATGCGATCACATGTTCCAGAGCACATGGCTTGCCGGCTAAATAACAGGAGCATCGTTCATCCCGAGCGGAACGGGACACATTTATCCAATCCGTTTCCCCCCCCCAGCCCAGGATGAAGACACAGAGAGCATCATACAATTTTCCAAAGACCTTTCTGTAGAAAGGGGCACCCTGGTTGACTCCTGTGAGACTCAGGAGAATGTGGGGGGAAGCAGAAAGGCAGCTTTTATTATTGTATGACTTTAATAAGTGTTGCCGCAGTGCACGAAGCGGCTGAGGCTTCGGGGCATGGCTCAGAGATGCCTGCATCTGAAGGCGCTGGGAGTGTGTTGCATTGCCGAGAAAAAGGAAAGCGCAGGATTTAAAATCACTGTAGTTAAAGCCTTGCCGAGATTGTAAGGTGTTCTGTTTTCTCTTTCCCAGATAAAATTCATACAGTGCTACACAGAAGATCGATGATTCTGCATCAATAAGCTACTAACCAGATGCAAGAGAGAGAGAGAGAGAGAGCAGAACAGAACGACAGTGCAGGCTTTATGGTTCCAGCCTTTCCTGCGACTGTTTAACTGAGACAATGGTGAAGCCATCATATAAGCATTTATTTTGGGATCGGTTTTAATAAATCACCTCCTTCAGGGCTTAACAAATAAGCATCCTTGTCAGCAGAAGAGTGACTGAACGGAAAAATCAGAGGACTAGATGGAGAGGTGAAGGGGCGGAGGCTGGGGAAAAGGACAATAAGGCCTCTACCCATGGAGGGCGTTTTGTGGCAATATTCAATAAATACATATGTTAAATGATTTAAATTTTAATTTACATTGTTATTTAAATGACTATTGATAAATATGTCATTAAAATGATTATTTAAACAATCATTTAAATTGCTATTTAAATGATACTAGCAACCATTAAAATAATCTGTCAAAGTCACCCATCAAACTCAGTGGGCGGGCTCTAAACAAAACATGACATCTTATTGGTTACACTGCGAATAAATCACAACAAATCGATCTTACCTAGTCGATTGAATTCCCATTCATAACCGCATTTTGCCTGTTCCACCTTGGGGCGGTATACATCCAGACTTGCCAAAATCCTACATAAGCTCTCCAATCATTAGGATAAGAGTTAAGCTATCCTAACTTTCACTTGCTACCACATAGTTTTAGCGAAAACTAAACTTATTTAATCCATGCGGCTGCTCTATTATTGCTGTCGCACAACCAACAAAGAGTCATGGTGGCTGCTGTCATTTACACAAAACACCCTCCATATCTACTGGCATTATGATTTATGCAATCTAAAAAATAGACAACAAGGGAGTAATGGCACATTTAAATGCTATTTATAAGTAAGCAAAGACCTTCAGTACAGCATAGCTGTGCACAGAGAAAAAGAGGTTAAAGACCTGTGATCTGAAAAAAGCAGTACTAGTATGCATGGAGTCAGGGCCGTGATATACTAGACGCTACATGTGTGTGTACTTCATGTCAATCGGGAGGATTAAAGATAATATCCACCAGGGGGCAGTGTGAGAAAAACATCTTAGTCGGCTTCTTTGTTTCCAGTGTTCCTTGTTTGTTTGAGGTTGTGACATGAAATATTGTACAATCATTGCCTCAGACTAGATAATCTTGAAAAGGAATGACCCTTAAAATTGCAAAGCCTGCTAAGTTTTGTTTCCTATAATAATATAATTATTCTAGTGAAACAAATTCTACACTCTCGGTGAACTTTATCATCAGGATTTCTAAATTCCGGAACTGTATTGAAAAATAACGTTGCTTATGAAAGGAAGCAAGTAAGAATTTCATTGTACTTTGTACGTATGACTGTTTTCTTAGCTCAGATTGAAATTGGAAGCAGAAAATAGGGAGGCTAAAGACCCACAATCTGTAAAGAGCTGAACATGCTATGCATAGGGAAAGAGAGGCTAAAGACCCACGGTCTGTAAAGAGCAGCATGTGCTATGCACAGAGAATGGGAGGCTAAAGACCCGTGATCTGTATGGAGCAGTATGTGCTGTGCATGGAGAAAGAGAGACTAAAGACCTAAGGTATGCATCCATGTGTCCTGACATGGTAATGTAATCTCACGTGTAGGGTGGGTGCCGTGTGTCTGCGTGTTTGGCCAACATTCGAGCATGGAGATGCGACAGCAGTGCTTGGATGCCAACAGTCCTAGACAGAGTGTGAGGTCATCTGATCAGGTTTCAGAAGTTTAATTAGATGATGCCAATTCCTAGACAAACGCTTGCCCCATGAAAATGCACTTCAGGGTGTCGGTGTTCTTATGAGATTAATGGGATAGTAATGGCAGTTCGGAAATAGTCTGCTTTTAGCTTTTTTTTATTATCTCCATAAATTCCTGCCCAGCATCCTCTACACACTCCTCTAGTGTAGAGTTGAAATTCACATAATCCCTGCAGCAGCTGGGTGGCCTACAGCCAGATATGCCCCCCCCTCCCCCCTGCCCCATGCTGTTCAAATCTCACCCTAACCGCCGGCTCTATAACTGACCGCGGGCAGGATCCTGGCTAAGCGAGGTGAAGCTGGGGGCTGCTCCTCAGCTCTCCGGCCGCCAAACCGGTCAGGAGGACCGTGCAGACCGTCGCCGTAGCAACGGGTTCCAGTCACTTCATTAATCAACAGGAAGACGTGTCAGCTGCCATCATCCGGCTGGTTTAAAGGACGGAATGCAGATTTCAGCCAAGCCTCATCTCTCTGCCCCCCCCGCCCCCCTGCTATTGTAGTCGATGTGTTTCATGTATTCGGCTCTATGCTATGCTAATAAACTGTCCTTCATCTGCATGACGTAGACTACTTCTCGTGTTTTCGCTTTCAGATGCGGATTAAAAGAAGCTCCCAAACCTACTGCTTGCATGCAACACCACCCATGACACCACCCCCCCCCCCCCCCGCCCCCCCCCCC
>JAODJU010000001.1:49386117-49399438 GCA_026776725.1 Gnathonemus echidnorhynchus | reverse complement strand
GGGGGGTTCCTGTTGCTATGATTGTCAAAGACTTTCTGCCTGGATCTTCCTCTCCATCATGTTACGTTTTTGTCCTGCTGACAGCTGGGAAAACGTGTCACATTCGTGTCCCAATAACCAGACAGGGACTGAAGTGGAGAGAAGCTAGAATTGTACTCGAAGAGGCGGAAGTGGTGCAGCTTCCTGATTGGGAGGGGAGAGGAATGGGAGTGGCTTGAGGGACAAAGATGTTCAGCTGGCCAGCAGAAATGTCCCACACTGTCACATGAACAAGGCTTGACATTACTCATGTCAGGCAGATGCCAATGCTCCCCAGACAAAACAATGTCACATGCCATAACACATGCAGTGAGGATGTTCCCGAGAGGATCCGGATCACCTTGCAATGTAATATCGATGTCAAGGACCAGGGCAGACTTAGGACAATGGTGAGGCATGATGCAGGCAGAGAGGTGGACGACCCACTTGCGGCTTGCAGGGAAACAGGGCTTTATTAACAAACAGAAAACACTAGGAATGCTACAAAAACAAACGGACCACAAGGGGTCAAAAGCTAAAAAGGGATAAACAAAGACTAAGTACAAATGGGGGAGGGAAAACAAGGGGCGGGCTACAATATAACAGTGCATTCAACATCAGCAACAAACATCAATGACTCCAGCAAGAACAAAACAGGATCAGGAACTTAAATACAAAAACTAAACCAGGCAACGACACAGCAGGAGTTAGACATAGACAATTCAGCAATCCAGGAGGGTGCAGGGCAACGAGCAATCAGGTAAACACACAAGGACAGGCACAAAAACAGGCAACAGCTGAAACTAATAATTATACTCTAACATAAATAAATAAATAATAATAAATAAACTCTAACAAAGAAACTAAGAAACAGAATCTACACTAGGGGAATAATAGACAGGTAAAAACACAAGCACGGGCACAAAGCATGAAAGCAAAACCAAATACAAATCACAAGACTACGGAAGAGGATTAGGGCCACCACGAAAATATTATTTGAATTCTGACTTTAATCTCAGAATCCTGAGATTAAAGTCAGAATTCTGAGATTAAAGTCAGAATTCAAATAATATTTTCATGGTGGCCCTAATCATCTTCCGTACAAGACACAGGAACAAGAAAGCTCATACAAATGAAACACTAGGGAACAAAATACTCAAAGAGAGGAAGCAGGATTTGAACACACAACAGAGGAGTTAACAGGTAGCCACATGCTTAGCTTATTGAGCCATATGGCCAACAGGGAACAGGGGACGACAGGGTGGCCAGTGATACCTGCTGGCCAAACGGGGAGAAGACGCAGGACTGGGACAAAACAGGTGCTGACCCTGACAATTGATGCATTAATCCTGTGCTAAATATCTAAGTGATTTGCGGAACAAACATGGTTACATTTGCCATTAAATAAGAAATCACAACTGACAGCCTCTGATATCTGCGCTGACTGACACCCAACGCTCCAATTTCCCATCAGCTCTCTCTACACTTCACACTACATCCTCTGCAGCCATTGCTGAGGTAGCCGTGGTCACCGTCACAGTCACTGACAGGCTTTGAAGGTACACAGTTATACCCATAAGCCTCTGAAGTCTGGTGAACTTTATGGTGAAGGCTTTACTTATTTATTAGCTTAGCTTACTGTCAAAAGTCAAGGTGTCTTTATTGTCATCTTCAACTATATGACGCATGGGTCATACACTGAGATGAAATGTCAATCTTGTTGGTTGTTGTGAAAGAAACAGTAATAAATAGAATATAAATTCACACTAATAAAAATGAGATTTTGAGACATAGACATGAAGCAGAAAAATAGTTAAAATACATTTTTAAAGAGTTGAAAATTATATTACAATGGAGTAACGACACAAAATGAATAGGAGAGTGCAGTAAATAGATTTTGGTACCAGTAGTCTGATTCCAGCGCAGAGAGAGTCCGTTTAGGAGTCGTTTTAGAGAGGCTGTTATCCAAAACAACTTATAGACTGTATTCCTTCAAACAGCCAGACATTTCATCTCAGGAATTGTACAAGTAGCTTTTAACTCACACATCCGTGTCGTAAACCATCGCTCACCTGCCGCCTCTGTTCATGTTTTTAAACATTCCTACACAAGCGACAGACCCGCCTTCTGAAGCTCACGTTTCCACCGCAGGGCGTCCGCCATTAGCGCCCATCTCTCTGACACTGTAAAATGCTAATTATTATTTAGCGCTGTTGCCATGGCATGCCAGCGAGTTCCCTGAGCCAATCTCTGTGGACCGTGAGTAGGCACACTTGCAATGGACACTGATTCTCTGTGTCTGAAACTAATCAACAATTATCCGTCTCTCTTCCCCTAAAAAAGGGAACACATCAAAAAGAAGATTTATTCCTGGCTCCTGATTAAAAAAGAAGCAGGGAAACAGTGTTAAGCCCTCAATTTTGAAGATGTCTTAAGGGATTTCGCTATAGAATCAGAGATGAATACGGTTCTATAAGGATGCATCAGGGCCTGTAACACTGAAGCTCCTTATCTGCTCTGTAATCCTGTTCTACATAAAGCCTGCTTTAACAGATGAATAGCTGAATCAAGCTCGCTCTTCTCCGTGGGGCCGACATAATTGGGTTGGTGTACAGAAGTAATAATGACAGTGATGATGTTGCAGCAGCAAGGTGGATGGTAATTTGAGAGGTGTTGCATCATCCATTACGTTGCAGGGGGGAGCTGAGTGTTGTTGCGTCACTCTGCAGTGGCTGTGGGTGAGAATCCGGCCCTGGCTCCATGTGTAAGGCTTACATGAGGTTTCCGTGTTCTCCCTGGGTTTCCGGGGGCTTCCTGTGGGTATTCTGATTCCGTCCCGGCATCCAGGGTGACAGGTCACAGCAAAAATTCTCCCAGAGACCCGGTGGCTTCCAAGGGTACCATATGGATCACTGTGAGCAGAGCTTGGTAAGCGTTTGTGAAATATAAAATAGAAAAGTGATTCTTTATTAATTCCTGCGGGGAAATTCTCTTTTTGCCTACCCCATCCTGCTCTCCATGAGACACAGACACACATATACAAGTGAGAGCAAACTTGGGGGTCACAGCTCAGGGTCAGCCAGTGTGCAGCACCCCTGATGCTGGGGCTTAAGGGTCTTGCATAGGGGCCTAATGGCAGCACCAGTCTACTGAAGCTAGGCTTCAAACTAGCATATGTCTCATCACGTGTGTCATGGTGATGTCCCACAATGCACCTTTCAATTTCAGGGAATTTTACTTGAAGCTAAACTGAAAACATAAAAAAACAAGGGGTCAAATCAAAGACAGGCAAGTGATTATAGAACTAAAAAAGAACAGCAAATACATTCAATAGCTGACAAGGGAACAGAGGATAGACAGAGATTTAAATATGCAAGTAATGAGGCTTAGATGAGGGACAGGTGTGGGTCATCAGAGTTGTAGTTTTCAAGATCCGCTCGACCTGATCTTGGTCTCGTCTCAGTCTTGAGCCCATTTTTAATTGATCTTGCCTTGGTCTTGGCAAGTCTCAAAATATTACAAAACATGTTATCTGAATCGATATTCAAATATACTTCTTTCTCCTCACTAAGCACAAATCCATGTTCCTTTGCTGTCCTCCTTCAAAATATACTACATTACCCAGCTGCCCCGGCAGTATAACGCCATTGGACAGCTTCAGAGGATACAGGGGCTGCTGGGAAGAGATATTGAGCAAGCGGACCCTTTAAAAATGAACATGAAAGATGTCGGAAAGATCACGATCATCTATTTGTTTGTTCATAGGTCTCTCACACTCATGAAACATGTTAATTATAACCATAGACTAGGCTTCTCTGGCCATGTTACAGGTTGGGTTTCTTTCATATTACGCCTAATGGACTTGATTAGGGTAACTAATGTTTCACACAATGCCATTGATACAAAATAATAATAAACAGCTTAGGAAGGGAACTGTATCAGTAGTGGTGTCTATAGAAACATTTCAATTTTCAAATTTGGGTATCAAAACAAGTATTTTTGATGATAGCTTGTAATGATGTGTTAATATCAAGCATTTTTCATTTTTATCTTTATATATGGTTACAAATAACCTTAAATTACATACTTTATACCCATAATATTTTACTGCTCTGAAATGTTCTTATCATATAGACATACATTTATTCACTAAGGCACATTCATATAATAGCTCCACATAACTTGTTCTAACCTAAACTATGGCCCTGCTCTCAATCACCTCATGCCGCATCAGGAACTGGTAAGTTCCATTCAGTGAGCTGTTCACCAGATATTTCTTTTAGTTATCCATTATCAACTGCCCCAGTTATATTGGACAGTTTTGGACACGTCTAGTGTTGATTGTTAGAGTTGTGATTTACTATCGCCATTAGGGAGCCAAGGGAGGGCTTTGTGTACATGATTTCGTTATATTCTTTGCTTTTTTATACACCTGCATTATTGTTTAGAGTATGTGATTGTTTTTCATAATAGGTTCTTTTGGAATTGCATAAATGAAAATATAGCCCCAATCTGGGTGCACTCTACCAAAAAAAAAATCAAAATTCAGATTGTGAATTTTAAAGTCTTGGTCTTGTTTTCATCTTGATTAAAAATCTTGATCTTGTCTTGATCTCAAAACATATTGTCTTGAACACATCACTGTGGGTCATTAATAATTGTAAACGTAAGAACTAAGGACTACAACACCACGAGATGCCAGTAACACCGTAAATACAAACTAGCTGCAGATATACAACTAAATCACAGATAGAGTGAACCAAGAACAAAGACACTAGGGGCAATGACTGCATAAACACAAGGACCATGATTACACATACAGTAGGGTTGACAAAACAGACTGCTGGGGCATAAATAACCAAATGTCCAGTCAATGGTCAGAGGCTCCTTCAGGTACATGGCGGCCGAGGGAACAGCGAGAACTATGAGGATTGTGACTGGTGATAAACCTAAGGGAACACAACAAGCAGAACAGAATGACCAGAGACACTCGTTGGCCAAACAGGGAACTACAACATTAGACTTTGACACTGGGAGAATACCAAGATGTGGACTTGACTAGTATGTGCTAGTCATCAGAGAACTTAGTGAGATGAAGGACAGAATGGGACAGGGCAGGGACCAATCCTGGCACATTGTCTTAACCCTCTGAGCCACAAACCACCCACTGAATATAGGAAACTCTAGACGCAGAAGGCATGAGTTTATTGTTTTTATTTATTTGTTTGTTTTTATCTTGAGGGATCTGCATTAAAAAGGTGGTAAATCTACCAATTATTCATCATTAACTTTAATGCTTTAGCTGGTTTTATAGACATTTTATAGTATTTGACTTTGATGGTTTATTTATCTACACACCAGAATTTACATTTTTATTGTTATTTTATATTCACATTTTTATTGTTAATATTCAAGTTATAAGTATATAAATAATAAAGCAATAAGTATAAAAAATAGCAAAAGCATTTGCTAATTTGCTAACAGTGCTTGAATAATATGTATAAATGAATGAATGAACGAATGAACGAACAAATGAATGAAATTAAACTTTATTGTGATTATACATTCAGTACAATGAAACACTGTTTTGCTACTCTCTGGTCAATATAGTAGAATAGCACAAAGATAAGCAAGAATAATACTGAGAGGTCATTAACAGTTTTGAGCCACAATCTCCAGGCTATGGAGTGATCTACTCATGTGCTTGTGTCATGTTGTGCCTGATAAAACATTATAATATCAAAAGGTTTACAGAGATAATTACCACACTTTATCACTTGCTTTTCCCAATTTCCTAATCAAAAATATTTTCCTTTAATCCTTATATCTGGCATGTCCATTTGTTACCAGTGAGTGGAGTACTTTGAGAGGCACCATTGTCTATTCCTCTGTGTACAGTCTTTTATTTCCACAAGACTCAGATGAATCATCTTCATTTCCCGCTTTCTGACTCATCCACATCGCATGAAAGAAAAAGCACACAAATTAATAAATGGCGAGTGGAAAAATGAAAAAATAAAAAAATAAATATGACTGTAAAATCACAATGACTAATTTAAAGATAACCTTGTCTGCCACGTGAGATAATCCAGTTTCTCCAAGGGATGGAGAGAATTAACGGAGTATCTGGGAGTTTTCAAACAGGAGAGAGCAATGGGAGATGGGAAGTTAAACATTTCGGAGGTAAGAGGCGACGTACGAAGGACATCCAGAGAGGAGGGAGAGAGGGGAAAAAACAAGGATTGGATTCAGGAAGTTGGAGTGCAACATGGAATGACAAATGAAGAAAACCTCCTCTGTTTTGTGGAGACTGTTCAGCTTCTGCATCGTAATGGGGGGGGTTGACAGTGACGGCAGAGGCTTCTGATAGGGTGACCGGGGGGCATTGCAGGGCCTGCAGTAGAAGGCCCGGAGTGTTGTAGCTCAAAGGCGCCCCTTATCTGTGGGGCAGTGGCATGATGATTAAAATGGGACCAGGTCATATGGATCGTGCAAGATGAGAGTGAGATAGTGAGAGGAGGGAAGAGACAGAGGAGAGTGGAGGGGTTTTTTGGGAAGGAAGAGGGTAACAGTAAGTGAAGGTGTAGTGGCGGTCGACTCCAATAGACAGATGCTGGTGAGCATCCCGGGGAGTTTGCAGGCTGCTGTATGCACCCCCCTTCCGACAAAGACAAGTGGATCCTGTCTTGTCCCCACGGATGGGCTGCATCCCATGGTTAAATGCCCTTGCTGAGCTCGTGTGTCGTGATGATGAGATCAGGCCATGTGATGGGTCCTGGTACTCGAGGAGGGATAAGAGATATTGGGAATTCACACAGTGAGAATTTACACTGTGAGAATTTACACTGTGGGAATTCACACTGTGGGTCTTGAGAATGCAGACGCCTCATTCTCGAATCTCAGGACCATCGTGCGAACGCCACTCGTCTCTGAGCCACTCCCACACACAGATTGGAAACCTGTGGAGGCTCCAAGGATTTTTCTGGGCCTCTCCTGACTGCAGTGATAATTGAAATATAATGATGTGTGACAGTTTATGGCACGGTAATAAATGGCTTCTCCTCATCATCATCAGTGCACTTCCTCCTGTCCCTCAGTTGATGCCGCCATCCTCTGGTCATGGGAGCTGAAAATTTACTTCCCATGGGTTGCCGGGTGCGACCTCTTCAGCCGTTTGTTTTCCCCAAACTATGGTTGTTAACAATGCACTGGTACTGATGAGAAGTTAACACCCCCCCCCCTCCCCACAAATCATTGGCCTGGATTACTGGCCTTCATTTCAACTGAATGAATAGCAGAGGACACAGTGGTTAAACATAATGCCCCACCAAATAGTCCTTCCTTTTCTAAAACATGGAATAATCTACTTTTCCACTGCACCAGGTACCATACTTTTGGTACTTCAAGAAAGTGTTGATTTTCTGCTGGTGTACAAACTGGTACTAGCACCAAATGACATTACAACTTGAGGCGGGGGATTTTGTACTAAATTTAAAAAATGGCTGTAGTATTTTATAGGGCTGGACGATGAGCGATATTAATACCAACATTCCATTTTATGCGCATGCAATTCTTACATCACTAGTCAGCTATATTAAAATCAGGCTTTTTCTTGCTTTAAATTCTGTACTGACATTATAACGAGGGGGTTAAATTTTCACTAAAATAGTTTTACTCTGTTACTCTGTCATAGGAAAAAGCTTAGCAAGCTTTGCAATTGTCATAATTATTCCTTTTATAGATGTTTAAAAACCATGCGTTCTCTGAGACAATCTTAATCATTTTCATCCTTGCTGTTTAAATCACTCATAGATGGGTTTCTGAGGAATTTATAAAGTTTTTTGTTTTATAAATTATCACATCGCTAAAATCCCATCACTAGGATCTTAGTATTTTAAACACATCCTAGTATATTAAACAAAATACTTTTAAATTTCTTGTCATGCCATCCTGATCTTTTTTCGTATTTGTGCTTCTGACCAGATCCCATTTTTTATTTTTTATTTTTGCTTTGTCTGTCATTGTTTTCTTAGTTTGCAACTGTTTTCATGGCAGCGTTTGTATTGTGTTTCAGAGGCAGGCTATTTACATAACCAATCGACAAAGAAAGCGTTTGAAGTCCCACCCCAAAGTACCAAAGAAGTACCCCAGCTGGTTTGGCACTACTGGTACTGGAACTTTCAGTACTGGTACTCAACCGGAAGTTAATGGAAAGTACCATACCAAAAGTACCTCAACAGAAAGATGCTTTGTTGGAGTGTAAATCTGTTAACTGTGCAGGCAAACGATGTGACTAAACCAGGATTGTAGAGCTGGACGAATCATTGCATAAATGTTGCAGAAATTAAAGGAATTGTAGGATTGCTGGGTTGATGCATACGTTATACACTTTACTTCAAACAAGCTGTAAAAAAGCCAGTCTCTATAAAGAGCTTAAACAAAGTGTTTAAACCGCAAGCCTAGTCAGTGTCTCTTGAGGAATCCATAAATAAAACCTGTAGGAGGGGGTCGGGACTAGTGCCGAGTCAGTGAGGCTAATCCCCCCCGCTCCGTGTTGCGTTCCCCTCCGAAGGTGGAGGAGCCCACAGGTCACGTGGTATCGCTGCAAGCTTTGGCCCGTAAATCCCTCTCAGGGGCATTACGTTCCAGGAGAATGAAGATTTCAAGTAAATAACATATGACACGGAGACAAAGGTAATTAAAGTTAATTCCTGGGAACGTCATTCCCACTCCGTGCCAGACTCCACACTCAGAAGGGGGGGGCGTAGAGACTGTAGCCCTGGGCAAACACTTAGATGTACAAAAAAAAACATATAGCATAATCAAGATTATATTTACATTTGAATAAACCTTGACAGGCGCTGATACGCATGAAATTATTTTAATTAAAGTGCCATAGAAATTCATCTAAGGAGAGCAGCACTGATGGAAAATATCAGTCTTATTAAGTAGGAGATCTTTCCCCATGACAGCAAGCACAAGATATCCTGAACGCTGCATTTCCTGTCCATACATGGTGTGTTGTCACATTATAATTTAAACTGATGGGTTTATCGGTATAGTTGTTATAAGCAGGTATGTCTTCATCATTTTCAAGGGGGACGTCCTTTGAAAATAATTATTGATGCTGCATCACATTTTGTTCAACCTTTTCGCAGCTTTGCAGAGACCTTGTGTGACTTGTTTTTTTATATAGCGATTAAAATCTGGGTTTTGATCACTTATGTTCTACTGACGTTCTGATCTCAGCAGTCATAGCTTGTCTGTTACCACGGGGCATGGCGAAGTAAAAGAGGGAAGATCCATGAAGCAGCTAACAACAAACAGAAGACTTTATTTAACTCAAACAGAACACAAAGCGGAAACCAGAAAAGAAAGGGACCACAAGGGGTCAAAAACAAAACAGGAATAACAAGAACTAACTAAAAGATCTAACTAAAGTAACACATTAAGGAACAGAGAAAAATCTGGGGCAAGATTGGGAAACAACACAGCAACATTCAGTGACAACTACAATAACAGACTGAGGAAATGAACAAAGGCAGGCATTTAAATATACAGATAACAAGGACTAAAAAGGGGCAGGTGTGGGCTATAAGGAACTAGGGGCAACTAGGGCCAGATTAAGTCAATTAATGGACACAGCAGGTAAAAACACCAAGAGAAACTACAACAAGGAAAATAGGGAGCAGGGAGGAAACACAAGGGACCAGAATACATAGACATAATACACTAAGACAACATAAAAATAACAAAACAGAACGAACAAAAAAACGCACAACAAAAGGAATCTCAATGATGGCCGACCACTCAGTCCTTTAAGCCGCATGGCGGCCTGGAGAGTAGGGAAACACAGTAGAAATTGAGGGGCTACAAGACAGAGGTGGGAACACGGTGGCCAGCGACAACTGCTGGCCAAATGGAGACAAGACACATGGGACAGCGTCAGATGGATCCTGACATAGTCAGGTTATATCTGCATTTCATTTGCCATATTGCCGAGGCATCATTCCTCTTGATGACAGGCCCAGTGGCCCCTGAGTGGCGTCGTGTCTGTGCACACTGCGGGGCCCATGTGATTAACATCACTCCCATTGCCCAGGCGCAACTGGCAGACAGCACCTAGAGATATCAACCTGAAGGCACTCAGAAACATGTTAAGATTACATGAAGATTACATTAAGAGTAAGATTGAAAATAAGCAAGATAATTTGTGTCAAGCTATGAATGCGCCTGTGAAGATTGTTTACACTTAATTATCAGAAACTTTTATCCAAAGCAACGTACTTTGATTTTTTATTTTTTTGAGAAAGCAGGTTCAGACAGTCCCTGGAGCAATGGGGGTTAAGAGACTTCCTCAGGGGCCCAATAGTGAAATCATTCTGCTGATCTTAAGATTTGCACCAGCGACCTTCTGATCACAGACACAGTGTCCTGACCAAAAACCTATGCCTAATTGTCATTGTTTAATTGAATAACAGCCCAAAGGACAGAATTAATGGTGAAAAATGACCTCAACATGAAGAAAAGGGAAGTCAACACACCCAATTAATGCAAAACTAGACTCACTATAAGTGGGCACAACATGCTTCATTCAGCTTTTAAATTTACAGTCCATAATAATATAATAATAAAACAGACCAAAGCGTATTACATTCTATAGTGACAGTTATTCCCCGTCACGCTAGACGTGAGGGTGGTTTTTTCAATGTTCCAATGCGTCAGTCTTGCTCACATTCACCTGCAGATTAATAAATTAAATAAATCTGACTTGTTAACTGCAGTTAGTCCCTCAACGGGTGTCAAAATGCCTTAATTCAACATGCTTCTCTAGTGGATCGATGTCACCATGGCCAGCTGTGCATCCAGCTGTGCTGACCGGCTGTCCCTCATGAAGGCCGGAGTTAATTGGTGTTAACGAGCTGAGAATCGGCAAAGCCAATCAAGCCCTTCCAAGGGTCTGCGTCATGGCGACAAAGAATGTCCACAGATGCTAATTAGCCCATCGCTAATGGCATTATTCCCCCTGATCAATCTTATTTTTCCATCGCAAATCTGATGTTGGTAGGAACTTCTCTACAAGCTGCCGTCTAACAATGGATGGACCTCAGCTCCCCACAGAGAAGGTTAACATGACGTTTTTTTAAAGTGTTTTTCTTCGCTACCTCCCAACGGACGGGTGAGGCTGTGTGTAGATGCCTGCTGTAGATCTCCGCTGCTTTTTTGGTCTCATCGGCTTTATTCAACCACGACAACGCTCCGGAGAAGCGGTGTGGGATGATCAGATGGCACAATCTCCCCCCCCCCCCCCATCGCGCTTGTGCTCCGTGGCCACCACGCCCGCATCGTGGTTATCGATCGCGGTCCCTGCCAAAGCAGCATACGTGCTCAGAGTCACCCGTCTGCCAGACATCATATCCCCATGACTTTCAGTCCACTTAAATGTTAGTGATGAATTAAAAACACATCTATCCGGTTTAAATTCATAATAAATATGGGCTATAGACTGAGATGGTTGTGCTTTGATACTGTAAAATATACTAGAACTGTATAAAATATAATCACAATCATCTCAGCAGTAGAACATTTTCTTTGGTAATTTTTATATGCCAAGCAGGTGTTAGACAAAACTGACTGGCAGGAGATATTAAAACTAATAAACCCTCAGAATCCAGCTGAATTAACAACTAATACTCTCATTGGAAGTCTGTCATGAGCCAAATTAAACAAATTAATAAGACTTCCTATGTGGAACACATAATTCTCTTTTAAAGAGATTGTAAGACGGGAGGGGTGTGGCCATCTTGGGGGTGGGGTGGGGGGGGTGTCAGGTGACTCAGTGTTGATTCAGTCCTCCTGTTCCTTGTTTAGTTGGCACTCTAAATAGTTATTTCTGTTGTGTTTTCCCTGTGCTTTGTACCCGGTAGATCTGTCCAGATTCGAATGCTCACACCACGTGAAACGTATCACGCATCCACCTTGGTATCTCTGCTCAGTATTAAACTATGTGAACTAATCCCATAGGAGCAAAACAAGAAGATAACAAGCAACTAAGACTGAACAGACAAAAGAATGGAAATTTAAAACCAGGAACAACAAACAAACAGCATTTCCCTGCCTTGCACCTAGAAACAGCTCACTACTAAATAAGTGCATTGAAGATAGTGTCACAGTGCGATATGCACGAGATATTTTGTCCAGTTCAGTTTCCTGGGAATTGGAAGTAGAAGGCAAAACAAAATCCATCCATCCATCCATCTATCCATCTTCCAACCACTTATCCCAGTCTGGGTCGCTGGGCCCAGAGAAGATTGTCTCTCAATTTGTTAAAGGAAGCAAATTAAAATGGTACAGTTGAAGAAATCCATTAACTTTTGAAGATGATTGAGGATTTAATTATCCTTCTATTTATCTGATATTTAGTAGAAGATGGAGCGAAAAAGCTCAGTGAGGCAAATATGTCACTGATTTTGCAGAGTTTCCCTTGAGGACACAGTAAAGGTATCACCTGTCCCATAATCTCATCTGGGGAGCTGGTACCAACATACCTGTGCAGTCAGGTGCCGTGTTGGTCATGTGATTCCAGCTTCGCAGCTGATTTCCTGTCTTTGTACTGCAAAGCCCACCCCTGTGTCCTATTGATGGTCTTTTTATGTGGCAGCCTTTGCCTGGATTCTTTTCCTCAAGCAGCAGGAAGCATGTTGAAGTTTTAAAGGCTTGAACTGCCAGCGACTCCTTCCTGCGTGACACATTGTGAGGCAGCGTTCTCGCTTTTTCTGGATCCGTGAGTTAAATACTAATGTCTTGATTGGACTGTCACTCTTTAAGATTTTTAAACCCTGTGGGTACAATTTAGTAGGTGTGTCAAAGGCCCAGTGTACATAAATAAAAGTTAACACTGGGGCAAGCTAATTCCGTTCCAATTTAGGAGCGAATAAACGCACGGCAAGAGGATCGGCAGCTGCCGCGCGCGATGATTAGCATTTCCTCGTTAGCATCCTCCCTTAGCTTGCACTTTTAAAATGCAGAAACTGCTAAGTCAAGCGGGGGTAAGCTGAGTTAAGCTCTGTGGTTTAAGGGCATTGCCGCTTGAACCGGAAGCTTAACCCGTTTATCATCCACAGCTCGTCAGTGTCCTGATTTTTACAGAACTTGCTATAGCGATAATTTGGGTTTGTTGCATTAGTGGTTTGGGTGGCATGGTGGCTCTGTGGGTAGCCCTGTCGCCTTGTCCCTGCATGGTTGGGGTTGGGGTTGGGGTTGGGGTTGGGGGGGGGGGGGTTTGCCAACCGCCTCCACTCTC
>JAODJU010000001.1:49362434-49386017 GCA_026776725.1 Gnathonemus echidnorhynchus | reverse complement strand
GTTGGGGGGGGGGGGGTTTGACAACCGCCGCCACTCTCTGTATGTGGAGTTTGCAGTTTCTCCTTGTATCATGTCGGTTTCCTCCCACAGATCAGAGACATATAGTTGGGGTAACTGGCATCTTTAAATTGCCTCTAGCACCTGGATTTTTAAACCTTTTTTATGCCATGGATTCCTTTGACGGGCTGAGCCCAGTGCTGCCTGGAATAGGCTCCGCCTCCTACGCCCTCCCCCGCCATCACCCTGACGAGCATAAGCACTTGGAAGATGGATGTATTAGTAGATCTTGAAGCATATCTGCGCAATCGCAGATTTTTTTCTTCCCATTTGTTTCTCTCATGCCTGTGTTCTACAATCGGTGACCGCTCTAAACTGCTCGCAATTAACCTTTTTCCCTTCATATTAACATATGTTAAGGCTGCACATTAAAAAGCAATTACCCAGGGAAATGACAGAGTCCGCATAGCCTTACTAGGACGTTTGTGACAGAAGGGACGCGTCCTGCGAACAGGAGTCAGCCGACGGCCCTGACATTTGGAAATCGCAATTATAACGGCCCATTTCATAAAATCAATGCCGGTCCCATCATTTCCCGATAATTTGCTGATTTCTGGGTAAAATGTAAATGAGGTGGAAACATGTGAATGGTGGGAGCAGAGGGGGGAGGGGGGAAATGGTGAAATATTAAAAAGAACAGTTAAAGGTTTTTCTTGCAGGCCACATTACAGGGACAAGCCCGGAGTAAGCAGCACATCTTAAAGGATCGGGATCCGTTAAACATCATTTGATTTATGAGTCAACGTACCTCAAGGGTTAGAGATTTTATTGTATAATTAATTGAACGTGGAGGAGTCTTGGCTGGAGTGTGTTTCTCTTTCTGGTGTTGTAGGTGAGGCCTAATTATCTCCTATGGAGCAGAGGAACCAGAGACAAGCAGGAAACGTGATTGGTTAGTCAGGTGGACTTCCTGCAAATCCTTAGAAGTGCAAAAAAGGTCACAGAATATGTCACTAAAAACACAATATTAAAGGTGAAGCCTAAGGCAAGTGTGTCTTGGTTTCTTAATGTCATCCCTTGGAAGTTAGAATTAGTAACACTTCTTGCTTGTTAATAGTTTTTCTCATATCTGAAGCCATGTTTCATGAGGGACTTCCTGCGGGGTCGTGTGAAAGGTGGGCATTTCGGGTCGCCGTCTTGACAAGGGCAGGTTGCGTGTTGAGGTCTTTATTGGTTGGCACTCTGAAAGTGCTGCCAGAGACTGTGATTCGTAGGCCGTTTGCAAGGTTAAACAAGAATGGCGAGGTCATAGAGAGGAGGACCCCATTGGCCACCATTGGTCTGACCACCCGCCATGCCATCTTCCCATAGGGGCCCCTGCCTGGTTAACAAGCAACAGTGTGTGTGGCTCCGTCTGCTGTGTGTTGACTCAGGGTTCCCACATGATGAAGGTCTCTCCGTGGCTGCACATTGTCCGCGGTGAGTCATCGGCGGGTAGAGGGTTCCGTGACATGCTTCCTGGCGCCGATTCAGGCCGCTAGGGCCCATGTGAGCCGGCTCCCTATGCCAAGCTGTCCCCCCCTCCGACCCACCCACCTACAGACAGATATAAACACGTACATGTACGTCCCCAGAGGACAAAGTGCAGTTTCTGGGCGACATTATCGGCTATTTCACAGATGAGAGCGGGTCGTTTACGTCTCTGGCGTGAAAGCTGCGAGGCGGCAGCAGAAAGAAAGTCCTGGGTCCATGGTTTTGTTTTCGCTGTCATTAGTTTTATTTTTCTGGCCTGAAAACTAGGAAAACATAGAGGGAGCGGGCGTCCAATTTGCCTGCTTGAAGAGAATCTCCTCTGCCACAGAATCACAAATTAGGCGCCCTAGGACCGAAAATTTGTCGTAAAGAGGCAAGGCGTCGGGGAAATAGCCCCGGCCCAGATAGCCCATACCTGGCACGCAGTACCATTCAAAGCCCACGTGGTGCCCTAGGGAGGCATCAGCCCCCCCCCACCCCCCCCATCTGAGACAAAGTGAGATCGGCTTGCTATGCCAATGCACCCTCAGAAGAATACATCCTAGGCATCCTACATCCTGCCCCCCAAAAGCTTGACTGGCATAGCTGGTGCTCCGGGTACGAGGATGTGGAGGATGCGGCCAGTGCGGGCAGCAGTGGGAGGGAATGTGTACTTTGCATCCGCAACGAGGAGAGTAAACAGCAGTTCAAGGGCGGCCATGATGCTCATTCTGCTGATGCTGATACATTACCGTGGTAATCTGGCAAATATACATCGACTTACACCTGACCTGAGCTGGGTTACCCAACTGATCCCAGCATTGCTCATACAGCCGCTGGATTTTCCTCATCATCTTCATCATCTCATTTACGTTTTAGCACTTGAGGGTTTTTACTTGCACGGCTATAGCTTGGTATTTTATCTACAGGAGTGAGAAAGGTTAAGTGTGTGTCTTCTAGGACCTGTGCTGTTACATTTAATTATTAAGTCATAATAGCTATTTGCTTTATTTGCTGATGGAACATTTTGGGAGCATGTACCAGGATGTTTTTAGTGATTGTATGCAAGGGGTAGGGCAGGTCCATTTCATCAGAAAAGTCTGAGGCGAATTGAGGCGGATTGAGGCGGATGGGTCGATAGGGGGCTGAGTAACATTGCTGTCACAATCCCTTGACGCATCCGCCATTTAAGAGCGACGTTAAAATTACAGGAGGGATCGCTCGCAGCCTTTGTGTGCTGAGACGCCGGCCAGCGGAGTCTCAGAAATTAAATTCTCAGTCAGCTACATTTAATGGTGCCATCAGGGTCAGTATTAGAAACCGGGAGATTGCGAAGGCTATTTCTGATGATAGGAAGTACATTATTTCCAGGCGAGTGTGATGCATTCATGATAGGCCATTTTTATCTTACCTAGTTCATTACTCAATCATGTTCCCACTCGTTGAATCTTAGTAGTGAATTCAATAAGCGCTGGATTCTGTCCACATCAGCATGTGAGCTTCAAGTGTGCTGAGTCTTCTTTCAGTCCCTTGATAATGAGCTTCTACTCTAATGCTGAAGGGCTGGAGGTGCTCATGGCCTTGGGGCAGTCCAGAGAGATGCCTGACAATTAACAGGTATGGTAGGTGTGGCAGTGGGCCAGAGGGGCTCATTAATGCTTTTCCCAATTCCAGCTCAGATGTCACTGTCTCTGCTAGGCCTGTTCACCCCTGGAGTGTCGATTCCCTCCAAAACTTGTTCCGGATTCTGCGTGGACACGTCTGGGCTGGGTGGTGTCATGCAAAAGGTTAAAGAGAAATATGGTGACATGTTAGAAGTTCTGTGGTCTGGAATTGGTTTGCTGATCATTCGTTTGTGCTGGTAGCCAGGCTGCTTTACGAAGCTGATTTTGATGCTTGCGTCCTTGGCTCCGAGGAGAACTCAATCGCCCGTGTCTGAGAAATGGATCCTTAATCGCTCGCACGTCCACCACGACGCAGTGCCGGAGGTAAAGGAGGGCTTTCAGTAATGATCCATCGATCTGCCCCTGCCAAGCCCCCAGGACTGCTGAGTGATGCTCAGAAACGGAAGTGGGCGGGGTTTCACCTGCTTCCCGGCGGATGGGTGGGGCCAATCCACATTACACACTCCATTTGCTGGAGGCAAGCTGAGCTGGGATCAGATATTTTGGTGGTTGATGGCTTAAGTTTAGCTTTCTGGGTGATTCTTTCATCTGGAGTGATCTACTGGTATCTGCAAAAGGTATTACCCACTCGGGATCTGAAATGGCAACTGGTCACACGCCCATGCTGTTAAACACTCAGCTACATTTCGACTATGACTTACTGTTTAACGCTCCCAGGGGGAGGACCTTTCAGAAAAGTACTAATACTCTACAGAATAGAAGACCAAGTATTCCTTCCATCGATCAATGGATCAATCCATCCATCCATCCATAACTGTTTATGCAATACAGGGTACAGGTGACCCTGCAACCTGTCACAGGAAGCTGACGGTAAGGGGATGCCCTGCACAGAATGTCCCAGTGAGTGTTGTTTTGAACTGCGGAACTATACAAAGGGGATCTGAATTTTAAGAAAGCATCTAGTATTCTAAATAAAAATAATGTGAAAACATTTTAAGGGTCCAAAATCCAGAACTCTTGAACTAAGCAGCCTAATTAGCTGTGGCTACATCGCTGGGTAGATTTTAAAATTCAGCCCCTAAAGCTGGTGAGTATAAAGCTTCCACAATCTCCCGCCACGTCTCTCTCCATGACTTTATAGCCCAGCTCTGTTCTTTGAGCCATTACTGGCTGCCTGTTCATTAAAGGGCTTCGTGGTGCTGATAGCATTGTCCCTCTTCACTTCTGATATATGCAAAACTCGTGGAGCTTCTCCCATTGCCCTTCCCGTCTCACTGATACTGTATCACTGAAATTCATGGTGCTAATTCCGCTGTCTGTCTCGTACCACTGATATCTATGGAATTCATGGTGCTAATTTCATTATCCGTTTGATCCCATTGAAATCTGCTAAATTCATGGTGCTCATATTATAGCTGAGTTTTCTTTGGGCTCAGGCTAATAAGGAAAGCAATAAACCTCCTCATCCCTCCAGTTTTTGGCCTTATTTTTTAGAAATGCACAGGGACAGGTTTGTTTTTTTTTTTCAGGCGTCACTCAAAAAGTCACTTCAGGGCCCCTGAAACTAAATATATAGCTAGTGATTCAGGTCAGAATATCGCAGCTGGTTAGCAAAACATGCTCCTTCAGCACCTCCTAAATAAGGAATGTGTTTATTTAATATTAAGTGTATTGACTGTGTGGCCACCAGTGGGTCCCCAAAAGTCAGAGGCCCCCTGCAAATATATAGTATGAGTGGTGAACACCACCGCTGTCAGGAATGTTTCTCTATCCAGTAGGTACAGACATACTGTAGAGCTACATATTATTTTCGAATGCAGGAGAATTAGCAGTCCGGTCACCTGACCTGATTTGACCTATGAAATTTGGCGGATTGGTGGCATAGCATTGGAAAGTAGATATCGCCTAGCCCACTCGTACATAACTCATGACTCGGACAAAGAGAATTGGCCAAGGACATGGAGGAGCTATTTTTGCCCCCTGACCAAGACACAGGGCACTAGACGGTGTCAGACACATGGAGCGGGACGTGATAGGGTGAGCAGGAGCTGATAGGGGGTTGGAGGGGGGGTTTGAGGCAGGAGGGACTTTCAGAGACAGGAGCTGCAAGGATTAAAAGGGGCGCACATGACGAGGATGTGTTTTAGATGGCTTTGTTCCCTCGGTGAAGTACGGGAAAGATCGGGGGCCCACGTCTGTCCGGGCCCTCGTTCATCTGCATGATGGAGCAATATATGGGAGCGATGTGGTCCCCCGGGTGAGCAGAAAGACCATTGATCACAAGAAGGTTGTTCTCAAGTCTCAACCCTCACCATGAGAACTGTCATGCTCTCTCAAGGACGGCACTCTTTCTCAGAGAAATGTGACCAAGGCAGTATAATATCCCCCCCCCCCACACCAAGAAACAGAGAGGAACAGAACAACACCGTCGAAGTACTGCAGCTTCCGGACACTATGTGCATTTTTACCGTCACTTAAAGCCTGAAAAAGGACTCCTCTTCTCCTCTACCTGCGTCTACCAGCCTCTGAAGGGCAGATGAACACACTCATGCATCAAGGGGCGTTTTGGAGAAGCGGAACATCCCTAAGTGGATTCAGGAGTGGTTCTGTCAGTAACGGGGCCTTGTAGCAGTCAACAGCTACAGGAACATCTGCCCAGACCAGGGAAATCTACAATGTATATACACACGGCTCATTGCCAAAGTAATTCAGCTGTTCTTTAGCTGGGTCAAGCTCCATCGGTCTAGCAACACTACACTGGCCCTTTCTGGTTATTGGATCCGTGGTCCTTTTGCACATCTGTTTATCAGGCACAGACGGACTAAGCTGGTTGTAGGTTGTATCAGCCTAAAAAACCAGATGCTTCTTAGAGGGCAGTGGACCAGGATTCCGTATTAATGGACCAGCCTCTCACAGATATCACCAATACACTGCCTGGGAATTAACTGTGGTCCGGATGGGACTTACCTCAATCTCTTACTCCTCTGAGGTGATGACGTTGTCATAGCAACGAGAAAGAATCTTTAAGGACACAAACTTGCGATTTGAAGGTCGCTGGCTTTAGTCCCAGGTGGGGTCATCCATTATTTTGCCTTTAGAATGGTACTCAGCTTGAATTACTCCAGTAAAACTGGGGGGGGTGAGGGAGATGATCCTGAAATCTATGAGGGAAAACACAGCAGTGACATGGGTGCCTGCTTCGAGTTCGACCCTCGAAATCAGGGTCTGCTTGTCACTACAATGCTCTGCCAGATGTCGGAGTGAAACCCCTGTAATTTTTCCAGCACTTATATATCCCAGACATTATTGCAGTTTCAAATCCCACAAGGAGCCCAGTTATGCAATCTGTGAGAAAAAGGTGATTAACTCATGAAATGTAGATAAAAATGTCAGCAGAGCAAGTAAATGTAAATGAACCCGATACTGCAGCAACAGTATAATCATCCCACTGTGTCCCTTGACGGTGACACCCAGCGACAACCTTTGCCAGCCTGGACCACAAAAATATAAGATTGTGTTAACATGGCGGTGGCTGTGTGGGGTCAGCAATGGGGTTGGGAGGGTAAACAGGACGGGGTCACTTAGATACCACTGCTTATCCAATAAAGCTGTCCAGCGGGGAGCGGATAATGCGTTTGGGCTCTCCCATTCTGCTCCTTGATGGGGGGGTTGATAATGCGTTTGGGCTCTCCCATTCTACTCCTGGATGAGGGGGATTGATAATGCGTTTGGGCTCTCCCATTCTACTCCTGGACGAGAGGGGTTGATAATGCATTTGGGCTTTCCCATTGTACTCCTTGACGGGGGGGATTGATAATGCATTTGGGCTCTCCCATTGTACTCCTTGATGGAGGGGGGTTGATAATGCATTTGGACTCTCCCATTCTGCTCCTTGATGGGGGGTTGATAATGCGTTTGGGCTCTCCCATTCTACTCCTGGATGAAGGGGATTGGTAATGCATTTGGGCTCTCCCATTCTGCTCCTGGACAGGAGGGTTGATAATGTGTTTGCGCTCTTCCATTCTGCTCCTTGATGGGGTCAGTGACATGGCTTCCTAACATGATGAGATTAAGTCTGTCTCTGTGCTTAACTCCTGGATCACTGCAGGCCTGCTGCTCTGTCCATTGCAGTTGTTTGTTAGGCCTGGCAGGAGATAAAAATGGCAGCCCCTTATTTCAGTTAGTCCCATTCAGGTGTAAGGTCCACCCCCCTCAGTTCTGATGACGTGTTTTTGCAGTTAGAAAGTGTTTTCTGCTAGTTTTTCTCTTTTTCATCTGCTCAAGCCTAGCTGAGAACCTAATAATTATATCCAGGGACAGGTTTGTTGTTCCCCCCCAAAATGCCCCCCCGCCCAAAAAAAAAAAAAAAGTATGGTGTGAGCGGCTGTAAACAAAGCCGCTGATTACATCCTGGCCTTCTTGTCCAGAGCCCCCTGTGATATCAGACATTTAAAAAAATGCACTCTGAACCACGTATCCGAATCGCATTCAGTTTCGCCGTGTCTGTTTGGATTGTAATGAGGAACCAAAGTAGCAGAGTGCCACGCCCTCCTAGACACCTACAGGCTGCGACCTGGCCTGCGGAGATTGGGCTTTAATAGCCCTTTTCTGCATGAGTGCCCAGGCAAGTCTACTAATGTCATAAGCAATTCAGATGCAATTTCTTTAGAATAAAAAGCAGAAATAAACAAAAAATGAAAATACAGTTTCTGAGGGGAAGTGAAGGGAAAACAGCTAAGATCAGTGGTTTATTAATGAAAGCAGGCTTTCCCTTCGGCAGTAAAAGTTTTATTTATATATTTATTTGTTTATTTTTATTTATTTAAGGACTAAATACAGAGTACTTAAATTCCTTACTCTCAGTTGGACCAGCGTACCTGTTGCCCAATGTGACAGCTGGAGCGATGTGGATGAGTGCTGCACCACAGAGCAAACTCTGCCTTTGCTCTGCATTTGCACCACGTCTGCTCCACCCTTGCCTAGCCTTCGATAAGCAGTGTGGCAGAATGGGCGGGGCGGGGGGGGGATATCATGTGGGGTCGTAAAAGACCCACTGAGAGCATGGGAACCGGCACCACGAGGAGGCCAAGACCCCAGGATAACAGGAGGGGGCGGGAACGGAGGTGCTAGACCCAGGTTGCCGTGGAAACGGAGGACGTCGAAAGTCCATGGAAGATATGATGCTTTAAAAGGTGAAAGATTCACGCAGCGGACAGGGCCATCTTAGCCCATAATTTATTAATGGCGCCTCCAGGAATAGCAGAGAGCTAGAGACCTGCTCCTCTGACCAGTACGGCACCTGCCGCCGGCAGAGGTACGGCACGTACAAGCCGTGCAAAGAATGAGTCACTGTGCACATCTGCACACACACTAACAGCAAATGATAAATACAGTGCCATCTATTTTAAAAAGAGAAAAAAATCCTGCCCAACTGTATGAGAAGGACCATGGCTGTTTGCCAGCTTATTGTTATAGGCAAACCTTACCCTCCATTATCAATTATTCAATAGGTAAACCAGAGTTACACCTATATTTCACTTGCTCTGTGTCCTACTTCTGCTGGGTGGGTTTTTGCCTTCTGATGATGATGGGCATATGAGGTTCAGCCCCCCCCACCACCACCACCATCCTCGTCCACACAGTTTGGCATTCTGGCATTGTCTGGACATCAGCCGGGGGTTTGGTGGGGTGTCGAGGGGGAACATTAAACGTGTGTCGTTTACACCTGAGCACTGTGTTTTTGCCCTATTACCCCTTGAGCTGGACCCTCGCATTCATCATGGTTAATGTAGATGGAACATTCTGGAGGGGGGCACAAGCAGGCGATGAGCTGTCCTGCCACTCGCGGTGAGGAACCTCCCCCCTCGATGGCTGCTGTCAGCCCATCTTGCCCCCCCCCCCCCCATCTCCTCCAACACCCCTGTTGAGATTCTGCCCATGCCGGCTTTTTTGTGAGCCGCCCAGCCTTTGCTTCCGGGAGCGATCTAAATCGACACGGGCAGGAGATTCTCCGGGCGTCCTCTACGGTCACAGCTGAGGTGGAATCCAGACATTAGGTCAGAATTCCCCTCGTCCTCCCCGTCCTCACCGGTTTCCAGATGCCAAACGGAACATCAGATCCCACCGGCACTCTGTTCAGAATTAGTGGGTCAAGGCCACGTATTCAATCAGTCAAGTTCAAATAAGATTAATTTTGTTTTGTTCAATTTTATTATTTGTCTGCATAAGTAAATATAAGACAGAACTCCATTAACGCTGTTTGTTGATGCGGCACTCTGGATACAGAACCACGCATGACATATATCGACAACACAAATTCGTGTTTCTCAGCGTGATTGATGATGAACTTTTTAATTAATTTTCGAGTATGAGGAAAATGTAATTTCATATTCACAAACTCCAAATCAAACATGTACATCTAGGCGAAGTCCCCTTTCCACAGTTTTTAATTATTTGCAAAATGGTCTATTCACTTTAAATGACTCTTATTTTTTCTCTGTTACTGACAGGTTTTATTTTATTTTATTTTTGGCTCTGATAGATTGCCTTCATTGAGTACCCAGGGTTATTCTTTTATCTGTTAAATTGATTTGAATAGTTAAGTTTCATGTGGGTCATAATGATGGCCAGCAGGCTCAGATCCGATTGGCCGATCCTGCAGGAGGTTGTTACCCTTGAACGGCTGTGGGATTAATGTCCCTGCCGTGCTGGGGCTCGTGCGCGTGTGTGAGCCAGCGTTCTGCGTGTGCACGCATGCTCTAACTGTTTGCACATCAGGCCGCAAAGGCGTGTAGGTTTAGTTCCCGCAGTTTGCCTGCGGGAAATTGAAGTGCACGACGCCTGCCGCTGCGACATGCAAATGCGAGCCGTCATCCATCATGGAGACGAGCAGCTGTGTTCAGAAGATCGGCTCTGCCTGTTTACCTACCTACCCATCCATCCATCCATCCATCCATCCGGCAGCAGGAAGTCACAGACTGGGGAGCGCCGACCACCAAAACAAACTCAAATGTTTGTGGCAGCCACACTGGGGGGTGGGGTTTGGGGGCGGATGGGGATGGGGGTGCAGCCAGACGTCACTTCAGTTGATGGGAGCCTCAGCCATTGTTATTTTGCCTTTAACTTCAAGCCTTTCGCCATGGCAGGCATCAGCCTGCTGGCATACATTATGCCAAATAAATTAGATAACTGTTCATGCCCATTGCTCCTCTTCATATACACAAATAGATATATGCATATATTTCATGTTTATTTATGTCTATCTTATTGTGTGTTTCTACTTTTATTCTTATACTCATGTAATATAGACTGAGACAATGTACGTCCCACCCAGCTCTCTGGAGGGGGGGCCTGAATCCCACCCCCTGTCTCCCCACGGTTATGTGGCAGGACTCTGGAGCAGCGAGTATCAGCCCCTGACTGGCATCTTTAATAAATCTGCTTTCCCAGGCCCTGCGCAATATCGCCCCTCATCCAGTCATCTGATGCTCCTTCTCTCTGCTCTATTTAATACTGTTTTCATGCTTTTTTTTTTTCTTTTGATGCTCAGTACCCAGAGTGACTTTCTTATTTCATTTGTTTGTTTTTCATTTTATCTTTTTTTTTTTTTTTGACGGAAGCTCGGACAGGTGTCAGACCAAGGTTTTGGTGACAAACAACGATGACAAACCTGGGACACCCATTTCCCCCCCAAGCAGGACAATCCCTCACCGCCTCCCTGTCCTTAGTTTGACCTCGCCAATCAGGCGGTACGACCCCCAGTGAACCGTCCGACACACTTCTCTACGTCTCCGGGTCCAGCACTGTGACTCACGGGGTCAAACCCAGTAATGAGATCCTTGTTTGGAGATTTTTACATCTCTCCAGCTCCTAATAACCCTATTGTTCAAAATTTCCAGCTATTTCACCATGTATTCATGGAACATGTCTAATTCAAGTCTTGACTCTTATCCCCATTTTTCTGCAATAGAATAATTAGCTGAAATAATTACTTTCCAATAGGGTCAATTAATCCAAGGGATTAAAATGGATGGGGATGAAATCCAGCAGATGCCCAGTGTCCCAGGATTGCCCTTACACCCCCACCCTGGCCCACTCTGACCCTCACCTTTCATCAACAAGCAGCCTTGTGTTACACTCGCCAGCTCCCAAATTCTGTGCCTTACTTGTCCCAAGTCATTTCTTCTCTTTAAATGTCCGGTTTGATACCTTTTTGTTCGTTTTATTTCCCATTTGTTCAATTTCCTTGGCAGGAAATGCAGAGGATAAGGCAGCATGACACAGGAACACCACAACCTCTCCTGTGGAGCCTGTGTTTGCTCTCTCCAGCTGCCCTCCGCTTCGGCAAAGGTGTAATTTAAATGCCTTTTCTGGCCAGCTTCTCTAAATTGAATGGTGTGCAGTTTAGACAGCCGCATTGATATTAAGTGGCATTAACAGGAAGCGCCTTCAGACTTTGAGTCTTTGAGTAAGCCAGTTTAATGTGGCAGCAGGAGACTACAACAGCATTATGGGAATGTTGTGAGTACATTTCTGTGTTTAACCTGGCCTCTCTGAACGCACGTGACTTCACATGAGGCTGCTCGATAACTGTGAACACATTAGAAGGTAGCTTCTTATCTCGTCTGGGCTAAAACCTTTCCTGGGGGGAATGGGCTACCCCTATATGGGATGCCATTTCATCACAGGGAAAACTTCATTCATCGACAGTAACACTCCACGTCTTTGGACTGTGAGAGGAAACCGGAGTAACTATAAGAAACTATCCTGAACAAACTCTACTCACTCACTATCAGATTCACCAGCCCAATGGTATCCAATCCACATACTCGATAAACCCGGCTCATTAATCTCACCCGAGAACGATGCCGTTTATTTTTAAATACCAGTTATGCACAATATCCTGTTGCAAGGTACTGAGAGTTCATGGCATACTGAGTGTGTTGTTTCTGACGTCCCATGTGCGCATCAACCCTTCTGCCTGTGTTTCCCACCTACGTGTTATAATTTGGATTGCTCTTGATCCCGATATTTCAGCCCCTGTCTGTCTAATGGATTTGGATTTTGGACTGTGTCTTGGCTTTGCCTTAATGAATCGATATTGATCCTGTACATCAGCCTCGATCCCATTCCTCACACACACCCAGAGCCTGGCGTGGTGGGGGGGGGTTTAAACCAGAACTATGATGGTTCAAGGCTACAGTGCGGCTGAGAGAAAACGCTAAAGATATTTCTGATATTTATTTACAGGTGCTGAAACTAAGGTGAACTCAGATCTGATTATCAGCGGAAGAATTATTTTTTTTTTTTGCATTTTTTTTTGTGTGTTTTTTAACAACCTTTCGCATCTCTAACAATGGAGGAATTAAACACAAAAACTACCCTTAGCTCGTGTAACGGCGGCACTTCAGCAGCTCTGTGGATACCCACGCTAATGCTAGCACCAGGCTAACGCCGACAAAGCTGCGATAAGCATCTCTGCATCCGCCTGTGTCTCACATCCCACCTTTGTGGCATTAAAAGGCCCTGCGTTACTTTTTTTCTTAATCATTAGGGGCCAGCACTCCTCTGTTAGCTGATTAAGAGGTAACCAATCAGATCTGTCAGAAAGCAGCCATCCTGTCAGCCGCCAGTGATTCATCGGGCAGGTCTGTGCCGCGATATCCCGGCGGCCGTCAGAGTCTGTGGCGTTCATCGTTATTTTCGGTGACTCTCTTTCTCGCCCTCTCTCTCTCCCCTTCTGCTAATCCCTCCCGAGTAAAACATTCATAGTTGTAATGCTTGCTGGAATGTGTGAAGTGATGAAGCAGACCACCACAGAGGAACCATCTTTGCAACTTTTGGGTCCTGAAAGACACCCCCTCCCACTGACTTCAGTCTTTTATAGTTTTTAAAAAATGTATTAACGCATTATTTTAAAAAGCGTAAGTGGCTTTTTAAGCAGTACTCTGAAGGTAAGCTCTTGCACCCTGCCAGCTCTTCAGATCCTACTCAGAAAGTAAAAAGAAAATAAAAGAAGCACAGCGGAGCATTTTGCTCTCAGGAATCTGTTCTCTGGATCCCATCTTCCCCCCCCCCCCCCCCCCACTCCCATTTATGATGCCCTAATAGAAGATCAACACCCCCACTCACATGGCCAGGTACAGATCCATTCAGCGCACTGTGGGCTAAAGATAATGCATTATCTGTGTGCACAGGCCTTTGCTCAGTACAGAGCATACTTAAGGTCCTTTTGCTCTATTCATTCTGTGTCTGGCTGTGATGTTATTAATAGATTTCAGCTGGTCATTCCCTATTGGCCAACTCCGCGAAGAGTCCTGCTTTTATACATTTATATATATATATTTAAATATATATTTCTCATTTCCTTTATTAAAATTTGATCAATACATATTTCATTCTATTGCCCTACCCCCTAAATCTGGAAGGGGCTTGCAGTACCCACAAATGATAGTGAACCATCCTGGACAAGCGTTACAGTGCCACGTAGAGCTGCATGGCTGGGAATAATTCCTACTTGGGAATATCAAATAGGGAACGCTCTGTTTTCAGCTGCCCTCCTTGTCCATGTGTGTGTGTGGTGGTGGTGGTGGGGGGGTCATGGGTTAGGGAGACGAGGGTTGAATTTTCATTCACTACCGTTGACCAGGCTGGCACACAGAGGAAATCCCGTCAGCTTATGCTGAGGATTACGGCATCGCATATCTGCAAGGCAAACAGCCGTATCCATGACGGCGTGCGTGGTCATACCGCACACGCATTAACACCATCTGATATTTACCAAAGCGGCCAGAGGTGTGTACTGCTCTCAGAGCAACGTCCTTTGCTGCACAGTCACGGGGTCAGATCTACAACAGCAGCTGCATACTTTCTCCTTCTGCCGAATGCGACTGACTGTGAATTATCTACGAAAGTGGCGGCAGTAAATCAAACATCACGGTTCCTCAACAAGACCCCCTTCCAGCATATGGGTTTCTGTACTTTTCAGGAAGACACAGGCTCAATGGCCAAGCAAGGCTTTGGCTAGTCTTGTCAGTTCAGTACTAATTCTCTTAGCCTCCCCTCATCTAAAAGCAATGCTATTTACATTAAGTAGATTACTTGGGATGTCAACTTGAATTTAATATCTAATTGTGGAGGCACAAAAAACAGGGCTAATGAAGAGAATATATGGTGTCAGATAATGTGGGCCCATAAACGGCTGAGAGGGAATTATTCCAATAGGGCGTGGTGACATAATGGAACTGCAGATGGCCATTTGCTACCCACTCCATTTAAAGGTTTGCAGAGATGCAAAGTTTGCCATACAACATCTCTTAACACTTACATATGCCTCCCTTGCCCAAATGTGATATCCGTTTAATTGAGGCTAGGCAAGGTGTGGATAATTCCGACCATTAAATGATTAACAAAATGGAAAGAATCTCTGCTTAATGGATGGAAACAGGCTCAGGTCTCGATCAGAAGCTCTTTTTTCAGGGGAGAAGCTACTGCACCATGAGGAACCACACAGAACTAGGCTACTTTTCTGTATTCACTGGCTCACTGTAATGGGCCAAGATGGGTTTTTGTATAGAGTGGTACAATGTGCAGAGAGGCGGAATGGGAGAGGAGAACGGTATGTTAAGGGAGGGGGGAGATGCTGTATAGCCAACTCCCTCAGATGTTTATTAATAGCCAGTCCCCGAAAATGACAGCGGTCAACGGTGCTGGTATATGTGACACATATGCAGGAGAGCTTTGTGATGTCCGACGAGAGATGGGACTCAGAGGAGAGAATCATAAAGACCACGCAGAGAAATGGAGAGAGAGAGAGGAGAAGAGCCAAAAGAAGCTGGGAAGAGGGGCAGGAGGTGGACGCTCAGAGAGGATGGAAGGATCCAGCAAAAAAAGGACAAAAAAATGGAGAGAGATGGATACGTGGCTGGGGGCACCATGAAAGCTGAAGGGCCAGACAATTAGCTGTCCTCAGCGAATATGTCCATGAGTATGTGCTGTGTGGGGGGGGGGGCATAGGGGTTAATTTCCATTGAATGACACCATCTGACAATCAGTTGAGCTTAGGATAAGGTGAGATGAAAGAAGGATCAGACTCATGATCCATTACATGCGACGCATTAAGTCCGGCGAATTCTGCAAAGAGCGTCTTTACAACTCATACATTTCTTCTTTTTTTGCAGCCTCTTTTGCAGGGCAACCTAAAATGCTTAGAGACTGACGCATATACAAGGTGTAACTCATTCCTGGAGCTGGTGTATTACAACACCTATAATTTAAAACCTCTGCTTCCCACTGTTGCCCTTTATTGCAAAGCTCCAAAAACTTTTGTGAGTTCATAGGAGGTTATGTACAATGATTTCCCACAGAGCGCATTGGATTTCACTCTTTTTTCCCCTGGATCTGTGAAGCCCTTTGTGCTTAGCCACACTGCTGCTCAGGTAATACTTCGCAATATGTTCCCTGGGGCAAGTCCAGCTGCCTGAGATGTTAAAATAAATATTCCAGTAGAAAAACCAACATACCCTTCATCTTCCCCCACTCCAAAGCAACTGAGAGGGTGGAGGTCAATGACAATGGCCCCACAGCTTGGGACAGTCTTCACGACAGGAGATACTCAGATTCCGTAGTCCAACCATTTTCACAGAGAGGGGTCAGGAAGCTGCAGGAGAGACATACGGAGTCGCAAACAATTCCAGTCAAAGCCCACGTGGCACCCGAGGAAAGCTTCACCACTGGTAGCCCCCCCCATCAGAGACAAAATGCAATCAGTTAGCTAAGTCGCCCTCCCTCAGAATAAACCGTCCTAGGTGACTGCTTATGTCGTCCAATCGCCTGAGCAATACCGGTTGCAGTTGGACCAGAGCTGTGTGGCTCGACGCTTTCCGTGACATACAGAATATGGGCTGAAGGTTGTTGGTTCAAGCCCCAAGGGAGGTCCTGCCCCAGAACTCTTGAACTGTTATGGTGAGAAATGCAGCCATATGAGGTTCGAATAGCTTTGGACAAAAGTGTCAGCAAAAGGGCTGAATATAATGTGAATGTAAAGAGGTGTAATAGGGGCTGTCGGGCTCAATTTCCACTATCCAGCGTGGACTGGGGGGGGGGAGCGTGGAGACGAATGATTTTATGCAAATTCTTCCCCATTGTTGGGCTTCTACTCGGGGTCCAACCAAAGTTCTACTTTTTTTTACAGTTTTGCACTAGGAGAGGTCGCACTCAAATTCCTGAAAATGGCCCTTGGGCCACCCAGGTCCTTGACCTGAATCCTGCGGGGACTTCAGGTGCTGTCAGTCCCTCATTCCGATGTTTCCAAGGCAGGGTGATGCTTCGGTGAACAGCGAATCCCCGCCAGACTGCCATCTTTCCTGGATTGGCCGGCCGATTTCTCCATCTCCCGCTTCAGCGGACAGGAGGTCACACTATAAGTTCTCCATGTTGCAAATATCATCAGTCCAAAAACATTTAAAATGAATGTAGATGTTCTTCTGACAAGGCAGGTAAAACTGGGGGGGGCGTATTCCAGTAGGCCACTGACATTCAAAAAATTCTGCAGAAAACTTTCCAGACCATGACTGTACAAGTTTCTGCTCAATAAAACAAGTTGGCTCTTGTCCAAGTCAGCTTTGAGGATGTTTCTGTCAATTCTTGCAGAAAAAATGTCAAGTCAAGTGAGCTTTATTGTCATACCATCCATGTACAGATATGCAGTGTCATGAAATAACGTTCTCCAGGACCACAGTACAACGCAAACAGCAGTGACGGTGGAAGCTTTTCACAGTCCTTATGACGCTCATCTGTAGGGTCCGCATAGCAGTTTTTAATTCACTGATCATTTTAGTTGTGGCTAAACTGTAGGTGATGCCATATAATAAATCGTTTCAATTCAGGAAGATTCTGTGATGGACTTCTTTGCCTAAAGTTCCCTAGTAAAACTTTCAGTTCTTCAGCCAGTCTTTGGAGTTATTTATTCAGTTTTGTTGCTAAACTTGCTGGAGTGCCTTTGCAAAAAGCCTTGGTCCAAGGATTAGTGTCAGAGGTGAGATATTTTACACACACGGAGGAATTAATATAGCCAATCTCTTTGACGTGAGTTTCCATTCTGTCGCCTTGGCCTATCTAGATATTGCCGCATGTGTCATTGCACAGGCTCACCTAATACAAATCTCAGAGACAGTATTACGTGTGGAAGATCAAAGGCTTCCGTTGTAACCTCGACCCATTGTACAAGATGTGGCAATCCGACCAAAAGAATCCCCGCAGCTGGCTAAAGATTAATCGTACGTAATCATTCTGCATTGTTTTGTTTGTCGTAGAATAGGGGCTTTTTTGTGATGAATTATTTGTGTCGCGGTGCAAGTCAGCGACAGGAAATTCTGAGCTGTTGTGTAAGGCTCCCGGCTCAGTGAAGAATTCCATCTCCTGCATTCTGGGTCATTCTCAACATACTTATGTCAGAATGCATTTACATATTGTTCTACACGTTTCCTCTCAGCAGGAGTCTTACTCAGTTGGTGGCTCAGATCAGGGGTGCTTCCTGCCTCGCTTGTTGTGGGTTTGAATTCAGGCTCGGGACTCTGCAAGCATGAGGAGTTCAAAAGTTCTTCTTGTTCTTCTGAGTTGCCACCTCACAATTAATGTTTGATAGGTTCATAGGTGAACCCCCCCCCCCCCCACTCTCCACTATTATTCTCTATACTTTAAAGGACAACCACATATATGCATTGCGCATTCATTTGGTTCCTGAAAATAGATAGTTATATCTACGACTAGGATATCTACGTAAAAATAAATAGGTGGGTAAATAAGAAAGATAGACAAAGGAGAAGCAAACTGCAGTACTTCACAGTACTTCACAATATACAGTGTAGAATTTTCTAGAACATGTTGTAGAACTGTTTGAAGCAGGTGGTAGAGTCTGATGTATAATGTCCAATCCCTCTGAGCCATCATCAACACAAGCTACGAGGACATGCCTGCCATACAGACTCACAAATGTATGCATGTCTGTAGCTATAGATAAATTCAGAAAGTGGCTGTAGGCAAGTGTGGAAATTCCATTTCTGTAAATTTGAAAATTTGTGAAAATGGCATATTTTGCAGGTAACGATCGTCCCGCTCAGGATCGATCTGAGCAAATAATGGAACAACAGAGTTGAGGTGCTGTAACACATTGGGTAATCTGCATATGGGAGCCTGGATAAATCTCTTAACTAGAGTGAAAACACCAAGCTGGAAGCACCATGATATACCATGTAATGCTCTGACCGTTTAGCCTAAAGTCCATTTCATGCCAGATTAAGAATCCCCAGTCTGGATTTAGCGGCAGTTTTTAGATATAGAATTAAAAAAAGAAAGTACAGTCAGTGTCTTTGAAACTCAAATCATTATTCTTTTCTCTCTGAAAAGTCTTCACCTCGTATGATGTTGAAGGTCAAAGAAAAGGAAATCACCTTCAGTGCCGCTCTTGGAGATTAACGTACCTACATGCCGAAATGACCGAGCTGGAATTGGGGGCCCCATCTTGTAGTACCTTCATTTATCCGCCAGTCTTTTCACTCAGCTACTCTCGAAAAATAAATAGCTTATTCAGCTGCATCTCTGAACATGTGGCATATATCTGAATGTTACAGTCTGGTACGACTCTGCGAAATAATTGTATGAACTTTGTACTATACGTCAAGCGAGAGTGAGAATTGGACCCTCTCATCTACAGCTTAACGTAACACCACACAGTCATGTAGATTCCTCTTGCTGAGGCGCCAGCAGCTGTTAGACAACCATCATACGTTATCTTGCAAATTCTGCTTTGAAGCCTTCACAACATGTACCGGTATGGGAAGGACGAGGGTCCCCTCAATGTCCATTAGCCATCACTGAAGTGAGGCTTTAAGTCCAACTTTGGGTGGGCAGAATTATCTCTTACTGCCAATCACAGGCTAGTTGGCTCACTTCCTGTTGGCTCACTTCCTGTTGGCTCACTTCCTACTGGTTCTCATTGATTACATCGCAAAGCCTCTGGCAGCACATACTAACCCAACTAATGAATTTGAAGTCATGCTTCAGCATTTGAGAGAAATATTATGAGTGCTGTTAATCTAGAAGTTTCTCCTTTCTATTTTTACTTGTATTTTATTGTAGCTACATCATGGATTACTCCCTCCAGTGAGACTGAATATTAGGGTGACATTCTCATGCCATAGGTGGTGCATAGGCGCATTGGTTACCTCTGTTACCATCCACTTTTGTAACCTGGGTTCGAATCTCTGAACTGCCTCCATGTTTTGAGTCTTCACATTCTCCCAATTTTGTTGTGGGGTTTCCTTCAGTTTCAACCCATAGTTCAAAAACATGCTAAGGTGAATTAAAGTTATCATGCCTGTTGGTGTGCATGTGTGAGTGTGCCCAGAAATGGGTTGGTGCCCTATCCTGGATTGTTCCCTGCCTGGCATCCACAGGCTCCAGTCCCCTGTGACCCTGAACAGGCCAAGTGGATACATAAATTGGATGGATACTTGCATCAGCCATATCTTGCATAGACATATTATCATACAAAAACTTATGGTTGCATCACGGACACTGTTTTGGCAAAAAACAAATTTGTTATTGTAGATTTATATGGGTATTAGTGCTACAGAGGATCTATCTCATCATCTTTGTTTGGGGGATGAGGCATTTTAAGTATTTAAACCCGTAGTATTTCAGAATAGTCAAATGAAACGTGTTTTTTGAGCTTCTTAAGTTGAATGTGAATACCCGTGTGCACACTGGAGAAAGAAACATCTACAGTGAAGCATCTCGGAGATGAGGTCCACCCATCGAATGTCCTCTGAACATCTCAGTAGCGAGGAGATGGATCTTAGCCTGCTCGCTGATTAGTTACATTTTCTGTCAGTACTGTACCAATGAGATGAACACATTCACAGTTTGGTAAACGCCATCCATGCTATATAAATTATGTAATATTCAGATTTTAGTAACAGTTTAGGTATTAAACATGGCAGCATCTGTTAGTGCCATTAAATGAATTTCCTTTCAACTGTAATTTTCAATATTCTTCCAGCTACTTACATGTTATAATTTTACCCCCACTGGGAAAAAAGCATAACCTTTTAGGAATAAGATTATTCTTATTGTTTCTTTGTACAGCTTATACTTGCACCCACAAAGCTTGTTTTTTAATTATGCAAAGAGGGAAAAAAGAAACATCCATTCATCCATCTTTTAACAAGTGATCTGGGCTGGACAGGGGGGCCAAGGTTGGGGGGCCTACAGCCTATCTATGGCCAAGGTGGGATGGGAAAAATTGCATCCCGATTCAATAGATTCAATACTGCTGACTTGTTTTTTTTTTTTTTTTTTTTGCAGTAATAAGGATAAAATTGTCTTTTCTATATGGACTACACAGTAGCAGAGATAAGGGGGGATTCTGGAAACTATCTGCTGAAAGTGTGAGCATTTTATTTAGGAATAAACAGCAGTAGCAGATATCCATTGTGTAATGGAGTTTTTAAAAATACGGTCTTGAATGACATCTTCCTGTTTGCGGGTGACAGGAAGGCGAAAGCAATCCAAAGCACGCCGCCTAATCTCTTTATCGTTAATGTTCTCGGCTGGCAAGCAAAGGGAGCAGGATCCTGACGTCCTGAGAGCCGACTGCGCTCTCAGCTGCAGTGTCGTGCTGTTGAGGCGAGTCCATCTGCGTTAAAGACCACAGAGAAAAACACAGTGGGGATCCGATTTATTTTCTCTCATGCAATCCCCTGGTGATTCTGCGTAAGTTTTTATGATTGTAATTTATAATCTAGTCTTATTTTCTTATCATTTTATAGTCACAGTCCTGAACAGTTTCCCAGTACTTTGTTGTGTGGTATATGTGTATGATTTTTAAGGCCTAAGTTTCGACTCTTTGGAATGTAATAGATTCTAGTTGGACTCCGCAGCAATTGTGACCTGCATCCAAACTTTAGATTCAATAGCTACTCACCGCTGCTATACTTATGGCTGCTGTTTTGTTTTTTTTGTTTTTTTCCCCAGCTTTTATTTTTCTTTTTCAGCAATTGTAAGCATGCAACTTCAGGGTAGGGTGTTAAACGTAGACTGTCATTTGGCTTCAGGCCTTCTTTCAGAGTGTGGTGTAAAATGCAAAGTGCATCAGGTTTCAGGCCTTCTTTCAGAGTGTGGTGTTAAATACAGAGCTTCGTCAGGCTTCAGGCCTTCCCATCAAATCCATGAAAGCCCTCCCTAAATGTTCAGTGCTGGGATCTGCAGCTCTTTACCAAGAAGCCTACTAGCTCATCCTAGATAGTGTCCTATAACAATAAGGGGGGGGACAAGAAATAAATTACCCCGGGTTCTCACCTTCTGCACTTAGCATTTGCAGTCTGACCCAGCTTGTCCTTCCGTGTGAGACAGTATGTCCCTTGTATTCGGGCTTCCTTCTCCAACCTCCCACACATTCCCACAGTTCTTCTTTCCCTTCCCAGAATGCTCCACTAGGGCTAGTGCCCTCAGCAGAGCGAAGGTCATGTCCAGCTCTATTGAAAACCAGAGCAGGAGTATGCTGCTTTAGTAATTGTTATTTTTCCCTATTTAGCTGCAAACGTACACTCAGCGACAAAAAAAGTTTAGCACCCAGAAGTAATGGTCCGATTTGGATGTAATTTGGTACACATGCAGATCAGCGACGGGTATGTAAATGATTCGATTTGTAAGGAGCTGGCATGTCTAGTTACCAGACACAGAGGATGCCTCGTAGACGCATTAGGCAGCATTACCAGCACTTGATGGGGTTTGATTGGGGTGGCATTGTGGGTTTGCATGAGGCTGGGTGGTCGTATTGTGCCTTTGCCTGGCATTAGGGGCATGCAAATGTCACAGTTGCCCAATGTTGGAACCATTGGGCATCTGAGGGTTCCAGTCGCCCGAGACAGACCACAGCAAGGGAGGATTGTCATATTGTGTGCCAAGCATTACAGAACCCCATGACATCTGTGCCTGCCATCCGGACACAGGAATTGGACTCTCTACATCCTGCACCGTGTCTCAATGACTGGCAGCAGCCGGACTACAGGTTCGCCATCCCATATTTAGGCTGCCATTAACACCAGCACAGAGATGGCTGCGTTTGAAGTGGTGCCGTAACCGGGAGGCATTGACTGATGACGAGTGGCATTGTACCATGTTCAGCGATGAATCTCAGTTCTGCATTATCACGGATGACCGTTGTGTGCGTGTATGACAGCGTAGAGGGGAGTGGACCAATCCTGCCAACGTTGTAGAGAGACACACCGCTGTTACTCCTGGCATCATGGTGAGGGAGCCATAGAGTATGACATCATGGTGAGGGAGCCATAGAGTATGACATCATGGTGAGGGAGCCATAGAGTATGACATCATGGTGAGGGAGCCATAGACTATGACATCATGGTGAGGGAGCCATAGAGTATGACATCATGGTGTGGGGAGCCATAGGGTATGACTTAAGGTCATCTCTGGTAGTGATTTGGGGGACCCTGATGGCACAGAGCTACGTCAGTGACATCCTGCGTTCACATGTCTTACCCCTCCTGAGACAGCAGCCTGGTCTTTCAACAAGACAACGCCCATCCACTCTATGGACTGCCTGCGTCATTTTGAGGTCCTTCCCTGACCAGCCAGGTCCCCCGATCTTTCCCCAATCAAACACGTGTTTGATCAGCCCGGACATCAACTCAGACACGGTGCCAATCTGCAGGATCTCGAGGGCCAGTTACAACAGCTGTGGGCCGACTTGCAGCAGGAGATACAACGGCTGTATGACTCCCGTATCACCGCATGACTCCAGGCCCAGGGTGGAGGTGGGGGGGTGACAGGGGAACAGCCAATAACAGTCCATAATGCCAACTCTGTTGTCGGTTTGATCTGATATTATACTCATTGTGATACAGTCACATGACCTTTCACCACATGCAGATTCATTTAATTTCCATCGCTTAACTTTTTGTCATTGAGTGTATATTTTTATTCAGTGTCGATGTTTTAAATCTGATACCTGATCTGACACAGCTCTCCACATTTGACATCATAATCGTGCATTTCTACAGAACACATTTTACATTTCATTTATTTAGTGCATGCTTTTATCCAAAGTAACATACGTGTTGAGAAAGCAGGATTAGACTCTCTGAGCTTAGTCTCTGAGCCACTGGGAGTTAGGGGCCTTGCTCAAGGGCCCAACGGTGAAGTCACTCTGCTGACCTGAGATTTGAACCGGTGACCTTCTGATCAGAGGAAAATATAGCTTGCCTGCAATCTGTCCTAATTTTCAGGTCTTTCCACTGAGTATCCAACAAATCTAATTACTGTGATCTCAGAGCAGGTATGATATCTGAAATTTAATCAGCGGGAAGCAGGACGTGGTGTGCCAGGGGCGTCAGGGGGGGGGGGGGGGGGGGGCCAACCCCTTCCCACC
>JAODJU010000001.1:49320130-49348292 GCA_026776725.1 Gnathonemus echidnorhynchus | reverse complement strand
CCCCCCCCCCCCCCCCCCCAGCCTCCCACCTTATGCACGGCCGCGAAAAGGAAATCGAAGGAGTGGCGGGAAACGGCAGTGCGTTCCCCTCGCAAACAGACATCGCTCCCTGCCACATTTACACTGCCAAAGTTAATGAGGTCACACAAAGCGACTCTGGAATGCCACATCTCAACAGCTTCCTCCCAGAAGAGCTGAATCAATTACCACAAAGCATGATGGGTAGAAGCTGACAGCACAACTGGGATAAAGGCATAGCTAATTTTTACTCCCATTAGCTGAGGGGCATGTATACATAGTAAACATTACCCAGGGTGAGACAAGGATAATATCCTTTTCAATATTTCTCTGTTCCCGGATGAATTGTCTCTAATTGTGAAAGATTTTTATCTCCAAAGCCTTGTCTTGAGTGAATTATTATTGTTATTGCTCATTAATCAGGATTTATCTTTCCGCAAGAACTAATTCAGAATTTATTTGTGGGATACAAAGAAAATTAAGCTAAAAATCAAATTGTACAAAAATACATGGCTGTGTCATGAATAACTGCACTGAGACAGGGAACCCTGTCAGAATTCATTTCTCCTGAAGACTTTGGAGGTGGAGGATACTGATTAATGGTGTCCTATGCACACTTTTCTATAAAACAACACACATTCAGATGGACTAGGAATAAAGTTAGAGAACAGTATACTTTTGACCTTGACATTCTAGTAAAGAACATGTAGGCTGTGCATGTCTGACTATAGCCTATGTTGTGTGTGTTGAAGTTTGCCAGTGTGCAAGGACATAGGAGAGAGTATGATACTGGGGGAGGCACTACTTTACAATTTAAATGCAGATGTCTATTTTTGGGGGGAGACAAATTAAGTATTGAGGGGTACGGGGCCTGCCCCCCTGGTACCTACGTGCGTGCCTGTGTTTTTGTGTATAAGTGTGTGCTTGAACACAACCTTGATCCAGAGGCCAGACGAAAGTGTAGCTGGGAGATAATCCCGGTTACGGAGGGTGAGAAAGAGAGAGAGAGAGAGAGAACTGGATGGGCTTCTGGTCATCCTCTCCAAAAGCGCCAGGCCAGATCCAGTATGAATCCAGATTTGGTTATCTTGTCATACAAAAGAGAGCAGACGGAATCGGAGGTCGGGCCAGCTTAGGGAGTGTATTCGCAGAGAAAGGGCCAGAGGATTCACCGGCTACATTTCCAGAGTTCTGGATGGTATGTTGCTCATCAAGGCTGAGCATTAAAGATAATATGTGGGGCTGGTGCCTGAGCCGGCTGGCGTGACCTTCTCCACCGCGGGGCGCACTCATTATTTACTGAAAGTTTTCAATCTGCTGTGGGTGCGTACATGAGACACACACATACAGCTGTACACACTCCCCTGTAACCCTCCTGTTTCTGGCACCTTCCAGCCATTGGGGAGCCTGTCAACCTGGAGTGGTACAACCCACAGGGGGAGCGCATCCTGTCGTCGTCACGCGTGGCCCTGCATACGGAGGGGGTGCGGTCACGGCTCACCATCTACAACGCCAACGTGGAAGATGCCGGAATCTACCGCTGCCAGGCCACTGACGCCAGCGGGCAGACACGGGAGGCGACGGTGGTGCTAGAGATTTACCGTGAGTGTTCCCGATTTATGTCAGAGGTCACTGACCTTTTAACTGTATCACCAGGTTAGACGTGTGCTTGTCTTACTTAACAGGAGATGGTATCTAAAATGTGAATTCCTGCCTTTGGTACTTAAGGAAGGGGTGGTATGGTGATGCAGTGGTTAGCACTATTCTCTCACCCTTCTGGGGCTGGGCTTCGAGCCCCTGCCATGGTTTCATGCGTGTGGAGTTTGCATGTTCTCCCCATGTCATTGTGAGGTTTCTTCCAGGTACTCCAGTCCCCCCCAGTCCAAAAACATGCAGAGGCTAATTGGAGGTACTAAATTGCCCTTAGGTGTGCGTGTGAGTGAATGGTGTGTGAGTGAAAGGGTGTGAGTGAATGACATGTGAGTGAATGGAGTGTGAGTGAATGGCGTGTGAGTGAATGGAGTGTGAATGAATGGAGTGTGAGTGAATGGCGTGTGAGTGAATGGTGTGTGAGTGAATGAGTGTGAGTGAATGGCGTGTGAGTGAATGGTGTGTGAGTGAATGGAGTGTGAGTGAATGGCGTATGAGTGAATAGTGTGTGAGTGAATGGCGTGTGAGTGAATGTAGTGAGAGTGAATGGCGTGAGAGTGAATGGAGTGTGAGTGAATGCAGTGTGAGTGTGCCTTGCTATGGGTTGGCACCTCATCCTGAGTTGTTCCCTGTCTTGTACCCGTGGCCCCTGGGATAGGCTCCAGACCCCCCGCAATCCTAAATAGCACAGCACATTTTCAGAAGATGGATGGATGGTACTTAAGGAAGTTGTGCATGGAAAATAACCCACTGAGAAGTTATAGAAACTATAAACAGAGGCCAGGATTCAGCCATCTTGCAGAATTAGTGTATTTGTGATCTCAAAGGAACGAATTAAACTTTAAAGTCTTTTTCCTTCTGATGATTAGTCATGGAAGGAACGGGCCTTCTGAAGCCCTGCCCTCAGGACAATAAATGATTGACAGATCGCAAAAATCCCTCCCACCTTGTTTCACCAGCCACCATCTGCTACAATTTTCTAACTTTACATTAAAGCACATGGTTTATCACCAAGAAAATATGCATGTTTAGTTAAATATGGACCAGGATGTATAAAAATTATAGAAAATGTTTTATTATGTATTATGTATTATTATGTACCCAAAACTTGATTCGTTTATAAGATAAAATAAAACTTTTTGACCCCAAGGTGGAATTCTCATGCATACAAAAGTACGAAGTTATTAGGTTGGCATTTGTGAGCTATTTGTTTATCAAGGATGATCTGTTCGTCCATCCTGCTGCTTCTCCTGGTCAGGGACCCAGATACAAAAAAGTAGCAGATACGTAATAAAGGCAACATGTGACTTAATTGAATTCACATAACATGGCATTATGTTATACTCAAAATCCACCTCATCGATTGAGCTATCCCCGAATGCTGAATCTTTGTTGGACGTTTTCTACCCATCCCCCCCTCCTGCCCAAGACAAAGACCATGTTTGTTTTCAGTCTCTGCCGAACGACACCACGATTGCAGGGAGCGGCAAATTGAGGTCGGCCATGCTTTGTCTGGATGCGGCAGGAGAGCTGCTTGATGTGAATGTGATTCTAAGTCTGCGAGCCATGTGGCAGCTGTTTCAGGGAGACGCACACGCACGCACGTGCACGCACAAACACACCCTGTCAATTTAAGAACGCACAAAGGAGAGAGAACCGTGGAGTTACCGTGTTTAACGTTATCACGTTAAATTACCGTGCACTCTCAACATGAATGGAAAGGGCAAACGGAAACACTGGATGAAAACGAAGAGAAAACACAAGAGGAAGATTGCAACCATGCAGGCTAAATTATAAGCACGTGTGAATATTTTTGTAGGAACTGAATGAAAACAATGCAGTTGAAAACAAAGGAGAGCTACAGCTTATTTTGGTGTCTACTGGTGTTTCAGATCAAAGACAGAGTTCTTAGTGGGGGCAGTGGGCTATTCATGTAGTGGACACTTATATCCAAAGTAACATACATTTCTGAGAAGGAAGAACCAGCCAGTCGCTGGAGCCATTGGAGGTTAGGGGCCTTGTTCAAAGACCCAATAGTGACATCATTTCACCAATGCTGACATTCGATCCAGCAACCTTCCAATCACAGGCACAGAGATGTGGCCCGCTAAGCCACACACCATACAAGAAAAGCCTTCAAGATACGTAAATAGGAATGTCACATGACACAGCCAGTGAGAGCTGTTCAGGAAATAGGGTGATGCTCTTAGTTAAAGAGGCAAAAACTTTCTCATTCTTATACTCAGGTAACTGACATGAGTGTACTGCTAGCACTAGGTGCCTCTACTGGGGTCACTACTGATGCAGAATATTTTAATGCTTAATGGAAATGCCCTCTTAGGCGAAGGCTTTTCAGCTGCCACCCCGAAGTGGTCCTGGTGAAGCTGGCAGAGCTGGCAGACGGCTCTGTCACATCCTGCCCCGCTGTCAGAGGCTCCGCTGCACCGCTGTGATTCGTGGCACTGCTGATGGGTGACCAGCCTGAAGAGGGCGCCATCCTATCCCGGTGCTATCTCACTCCCCCCTCTCTTCTCATGTGCATAATGTCAGCCAGCTGTTTCCCCCTCGACTTTGCAAAGTGATGAGGAAAACGCCATCCGCCCAAACCTGGACACCACCTCACACAACACCGGCATCGTAGGGGACGAGACGTAGGAGAAAGCAGTCGCATTTCCTGCCCCTGTGGTTTTTATTTCGTGTTTTTTTTCCTGGACCTCCTGCCTGCAGATGACTAATGCAACGTCCCAGGGGGTCGCACCCAGAGCCTATGGGCCAGCCACATTTTTTAATGCGATGCTGATGGCTTCCCTGAGCATTTATGCTAATGTGTTTTTGTTTTGTCTAGCAGAAGCTACCAAAATAAAATGGGAAATTTAAATGGTTCAAGTCCATAATGCACGAATGCAGATTGTGCTGCTTCCTGCCGGAGGAAGCCAGGTTGCGGGACCGTCAGGGAGCCCTGTTATGGGGTGGGTCTCCCTGACCCTGTGCGTCCATATGCCTGTGCCACAGAGAGGCTGACCTTCCGGGAGGTTCCGTCACCGCAGGAGTTCCGGCAGGGGGAGGTGGCTGAGGTGGTGTGCGATGTCACCAGCTCGCCTGTGCCCATGGTGTCCTGGTACTACAACAACATGGAGATCACTGCTGCCCACCAAGGTGAGCCTCCCATCCACGTTGTCATGACGATACACGATCATCTCCAGGGACCTGAATATTCACATTGCTATGCAAATTCAGACAAGGCATCTCATGTCACAAATTGCATTAATAAACACTTCCTGTGTGTGTCAAAAGTAGAAAGACGGCTTTAAGTTGCATACTGACAACTGAATTAAGTGTGTTATATTAAGTAATTTGTGTGAACCTGTAAACGTCTTTCTTCCATCCAGCAGACGATGCCTTATGAATGGTTATCGTGTCAGACCCCATGATGCTAATCGCGGCCTGATAATCCCTACTGACAGGGCGCCTTTCATACTCACCCTGCATACGCGCCAATGTTACGCGCCAATGTTACCCGCTGATGTTAGGCATCAATATTACATGCCGATATTAGGTACCGAGGACCGTGCTTTATGATGGAAACGTAATGAAGACTGGGCTCCTTTAGGACCTCCATTTCCTGCTTTCCTCCCAGCCCCTGTTCTCCTCCTGTTCCCCTGCTCTCCTGCCCTGCCCCTATTCTCCTCCTGTTCCCCTTCACTTCTCCCCTGCCTCTGTTCTCTTCCAGTTCTGCTAGTTCCCTCATCTCTTCCAAATCCCATGATCTCCTCCTGGTTCCTTGCTCTCCTCTCCTGCCTGTGTTCTCCAGCCAGTTCCCTGCTCGTCTCCCCTACCCCTGCACTCTTCCTTATCTCCTGCTCTCCTCTCCTCCCCCTGATCTCCTCCCAGTCCCCTACACCCCTCCTTTGCCCCTGCTCTTCTCCCCTACCCCTGCACTCCTCTGGATCTCCTGCTCTCATGCTGTCTATTCATTCTTTGTGCACAGAGTGGAATCTGTTATCTCTGCTCTTTGTTCGAGCAAACAGATGAGTATGCCGCTGATCTCTGAGCCCTCAAGGCGAGGCACCATTTGCGCTCTCAGGGAGCAGCATCGCGAACCCCACTGTCTGCTCAAGGAACCTGTGCACCACAAAGAGAAAAGGACAGCTTCAATGTGAAACAAACACGGAATAATAAAAATAAAATGTAATGAGGACAACTGAGCAACTCAGGCAATTAAACCAGAGCCGCCCACAATTGCAAGATTTTGCAAAGATGCTGTCCTCAATAATGTTCTACAAACCACCAACCGAATGTACCACATCAGATTAGATACACAGACAGACAGACAGATAGGCAAGCAGACAGATACAGGCAGCAGACAGATAAGCAAGCAGACAGGCAGACAGACAGATACAGGCAGCAGACAAACAGGCAAGCAGACAGACAGACAGATAGGCAAGCAGACAGACAGGCAGACAGACAGATACAGGCAGCAGACAGACAGGCAAGCAGACAGGGAAGAGGGTCTTCAGGACAGATGTAGAGCTTCTGCCAAGACCAGCTGGCTCTTCTCAAGTTGCATTTCAGCCGCTTAACTGTTTTCCCCTCCTGTCCACAAACCGTGACCAAGTCATTTGGTTAAAATTTTGTAGTAATGACAAAACTCGTGAAACCTTTCATGTGTCAAATGGCCATTTTAGGTGGCTTTTCACACCTAGAACATCACAAATTATTGTTTAAACCGTCGGATTATAAACTCTGAAGCTGCAGGTTGACTGGCCGTCGGTGCAGCATGACGCTACGCGAGTGCAGATGCTGCCCCCACACCCGGCGCCAACCCCCCAATCTCTCCGTGTCCCCCCCACCCCGGCAGATCGATTTCAGGTTCTGGCCAACAACAACCTGCAGATCCACAAAGTGAGCAAGACGGATGAGGGGGTGTATCGCTGCGAGGCGCGTGTGGAGGCCAGGGGAGAGATCGACTTCAGGGACATCATCCTCGTCGTGAACGGTGAGTGCAGCATCGAGGGGGTGCGTGGGTAACGACACCTGCTGCTCGACGTGATCTCTCACAGGCCCAGAGTTACCGTTCTGTAGTACCTGTCCTCAGTGGTGGTGTTCAGCAACTTTCAAACCATGCATTTGTGTGGGGCCCCCTGTTGGCCACAAACTGTCACTACACTAAATATTATATTAATGTCTTTCTTATTTAGGAGACGCTGAAGCATCATGTTCTGTTAACCACCTTGCTAGCTGACTCTACTCATTAGCTATTTATTTAGTTTGAAACATCTGAGGAATGTGGGGGGGGGCAAAGTCACTTTTTGAATAGGGCCCAAGAAACGACAAACCTGTCCCTGCCTGTCTGTAACAACAGAGACACTCAGCCCTGATTGGTGGGTTCTGTTGCCATGCTGACATCATAGACGGGGACCGGCTGCGACTCGCCGGGTCTCTTCCCAGCCAGGTCCTCACCGTCCTCCTGCAGGTTGTGTTGATGTGGTTTCCCAGTGCTTGCTGTTCTGGTGTATGCTCTTGCATCTTCAGGGGAGGAGAGATATTTTATGTCAAAGGCATGACAAAATACTGTTATGTAATATACTATGGATGATAGGGTTATGAAGGTAATAAAATAAAGAGCCTGGCAGGTTTTAAAAATCATGATGATTTTACACCATACTCAATGTTTATATATCTACAGCAGGGTAACACAAAGATATACAAGATCCTCATGGAAGTGGGAGTAGTTTATTCTATTTTCTCATATTTTCTTAGCCAAGAACATTATTGGTACCCTAAAACAACAATAATGATTTTCACAGTCAAACCCTGCAACAGTAGGCAAAGATGACAGAGAATTCAATTGTTATATATTTTTTAGAAGTTTCGGGAGAGATTTTGACACAGCCAATCAATGATACTGGATTTTTCACATTGTCGGCACCCAAATGAGCTTATGCTGGCAGAATCTGCTTAAAAATATGAGTTTTATAGATTCTAAAGTCTTCTGTGACACAGACCCCTCATCCTTGTGTAGATTCGCCAGTGTGGATACACAGATTTTTGTTATTGCCGAGGGGTTCAGCTGCTTGTTTTCACTTATCATCAGGGCCAAATGCTTTATCTGGGTGAATCTCTATTAACCTATTCAGCAGGTTAATTCTCAATCCGTCTTTATTTTAAGGGCAAATAATTGCAAGTCCCTCACCTTTGCATTGTACCCTTATTGTATATGTGCATGTTTTTTTTACTTTATTATTGCTGTCAGTCTCTTCTTTTATTGTTGTTTTCACCGCGCCTGTAATTTAATAGACAAGTTGCAGAATCTGGTCGCTAAATGAATCAGACCCAGAAAATAAAAAAAACTGTTTTGCTATTGGCAGCGTTTACAATCATCACCAAGGCCTCGCCACTCGAACAGCCACTCAGACAGGGAAACAAAAAACCTGAAATGTGCATTTGGAGTCCAAACGCTCATTCGAGATTTTTAACTGGGCTGGGGGCCCTCCGGCGGCTTGCCCCAGCCATAACAATCAAAAACAGACTTTATTCAACTGAAAAGATGAGGCATGAGTGACTATGAAATATCCATAAATCACAGAAAACACAGTGACAGCCAATCAGTGCCCTCCATATGAGCGTCCTGGCCTGGCACACAGATAGTTTTAAAAAAAATTTCTTACAGATAGTGATTTAGCTGGACAAGGCGACACATTGTGTCACCATCAGTCACTACTAGTGCCGTTACGTTTGTGAGCAATCTGATTCTTTTCAACAGCCTTACGTGAACAGTGAGAAACAGCCAGTCACAAGACGTAAACGGTGTCTGTTGGGTTCCTTAAAGGCAGAATGAGCTGGATTTGCCGGTCGCTGTTTGTAAACACACCATTCAAAGTGGCTTCCTCCTTCCAGGGCTCAATGAACAAGAGAGAGAGAGAGGGTGCAGCCAAACCGAGTCCACACAGTTCACAAAGTGAAATTATCCTGGCAGGATATCTAAAGCTGAATCTGATGCAAATCTTACTCTATCATTATCCCAGTTATTATTTCACAGAGCCTAGAACCTAGTAAGCCCCACCCCCTAAGAAAAAAAAAGAACTATGATCACACATGAAAGGAAAGGAGCCATTAGTTCCGGTCCCTTCATAGGGCTGTTATTCCTATCACTACTGATTACCAGATCCCGCTGTTCCCAGGCCAGTGAATGTAGAAATAAGTCCAGGTGATCAGAACAGGGCATGCGGAACGTGTTGTACGTGGTTTACAGATCAGTCTTGGGCAGCTTGCACGAAACTGCCAGGAGGTGCCCAGTGTAAAGCCTATCGCTGCCCATTAACATGTTAGCCATTAAAGCGTCGCACCGGGAGGAATGCTTCTGAAGACCGAATTTCTGAGCAGCCCTGGAATATTCCAGAAACCCCCATTGTTTTCCAGAACGTTCAAGTCGGTAAATAGAAATGACAAAGAGGAAATCTAATCTGTTACTCTTGTAAAGAATAGATGGAAACTTCTGAAAAAGTTAAGGAAAATTTAAGAATCAAGGCAAATCTTTAAAAGATTTTAAATTTGATCGGTGTCTTAACTTCTTATGCAATTATCAATTAACAAATAAAAAGATAAAACACGAAAGAACCCACATTCATACTCCAAGAAGCCCAATGAATACCCAATTACCATTTCATCTTCTTTATTTTATTTATTTCTAATTCAGTAGTTGTACTAGCCTAACATTGTTGTTCGCCAAATGCAAAGGTTAATCGATCAGTTGCTGGGGAATCTCAGGGGAGGCTACACAGCAGCCTGTGAATTTCCAATAGCAATAAAAAATGCGGAAAAAAGAAAGCGTTTTTTTTGTTTTTCTACCTACAAAACATTTGTCCGTGGTAAACCGGGTCCCCATTCCACAAGTCATTAAGATTAGCGAAAGCGCCGGTATGGAGATGGGCTGACATTTAGCGCCTGAGCTTACGCAAAAATCATTAATTTAATCTCAGGCGTAATGAAAATGTAACCCCAGAGCACAAGAGAGACATTTTACAACACGTTACGTTTTCTTTTTATGCAGAAAAATAAGCTGTCTTTGCGTTTCCATGTACAGAGCTGCCTGCGGACCCTCTGACATAGGCCTAAACATTATTTAAATAGGAAATCATTTCTAAATGAGTACAAGCTGCACTTTAAAAATCAGCTTAATCTTAAATGGTTTATAAGGGTAAACTATGACCGGGGTTTTGCAAACGTTTGTCTTCCATTTAAACGATAAGCTTACATTTTTAAATAACATTTTAAATATTTAAAAACAAAAATCTTATCCTTATTGAATGAAGCAAAATTGAATTGTGGCTTATTTAGTACATAAATGGACAGAGATACAGAGTTTGCGTAATTCATAGCAGCATAATTCAAGATATTGTATTGCTACATGACATGTTCCATTCTATATATACATTTTTGCACCACCCCTAAATGGATGTTCTGTTCGTCATTCACCCGGAGAAGGTGATTGTTGTTTGTGAATGTTCTGGTTTTTCCTCAGTCTGAGGAATTGTATAACTTGACAGCCAGTTTTCCAAGTTTCTTCAGAGAGGATAAATGGCCCTTCTCAGCGACTGTGCCAGAAAAATCATGCCTGAGCGGGAAAGTCATCCGTAGTCACACCAGGGACGGTTTATCACAACATATCTGGGGGCCACGACGCGTCGTTTTCCCCTCACGCCAATAGTTTGAGCCCTGAATGATGTTCGTGTGCCTACTGGGGTAGCTAACAGCTCCCTTCCAAGTGCTGAAGAATACCCTGGGGTGCAGGTGACTGCTAATCCCAGGAACCAAGTGTCTCTGAAGTACGGACCTTCGGTTTTCGTCCATGTGACAGCTCCACCCATCGAGAGCACGTCTGGTTTCTGCACTGGTAGGGACGAAATTAGCCCCAAACCCCCCCGCCCCGCTAAACACACACAGCAGTCCCAGAATATTGATGGGGACAAATCCCTACCATTCATACCCAAATCTACACCCTTGGCTGAGAACGAGCTACAGCAGTGCTCACCACCACTAACACCATGCATTTGCATACCCCCCCACACTAAGGGGACAAGTGACTTATCAAAAAAACAAGCCACCCCCTAAGGTGAAGGCAAGAGGTCAGCATGTTGAAATCCATGCCCTTCACTGCTCTAATATTACCATTTTATGTTGTATTATACATTGAATCCTATAGTGACTGTTTACACGAAGTACTGTATGCACCCTCCTGACTTTCCTGTATTCCTGTATAGCTACCTAGAGCCTTCATAAGGACGTCCTGCAGGTTCATTGCGGTGGGCACCTCAGGCGTTTCTTCCGGACGCCCTATGATGCCTTTGCATTCTGCAGCTGTGAGGCAGAAGCGCCGTCTGTATGAATAAATAAACCTAAATGCCAAAACCTCACCTGATTTATTGTCACGCTAAACATCAAAGATGCTCGTTTGGGACATATCAGTCTCTGAAGACCTGTCCTTAAATTCACATCTTTTATTTAGCAGATGTTTTCATTTTCACCCAAAGGCTGGGGCGTAGCTAGCACATTTCTACTGCGGGGGAGGTTAGGGTTAGGGTTAGGACATCTATGTCCAGTCATTTTGTTGGGGGTACCACTTGGCAGATCATGATAAAACTGTTTACAATCTTTCAAATCTTCCCGTAGACAATTTAATAATTGTATCATCAAAGATCATGGAAAGACCTTGTGCACATGAGAAATTTAAAGACACGTACACTGACTGATCAAGCACTGCAACACTGCACTGCATGTAGACAAGTAGTGATGGAGTTAGACTGTCCCTGTATTTGGACAATGGAAGTCACTTTCAACAGGAACGTCTGATAAACGCCATAATCTTGGATATTTAGCTAACTGTGGTGACCTTTATGCTAGCTAACATTATTTATACCCCTAGCTAAAGACAGCCCAACTCATTTCATTGTTATGACAAATTCCACCACCTTAAATTACATTTGGAAATCAGCATAGATAGCATAGTGTTTAAACAGTCATCAACCGACCTGATTTTACCATTGGCTAGCAAGTTGTGCAGTGCCTTTGAAGTCTCCCACTGCTGCGTGTGCAGTCAATCTGCATCGGAACGCTAGCCTATCAGAGCCGTGCACTGGCTAGTCACTATGTAGCAAAACTATCAATAGGTTTATTTTGTCTACAGTCATCTGCAGTACGGGGGGGGGCAAGCTCCGCCCCAGCCAAAGGGGCCCACATTTGTCAGACAATCTCAGGGAATAAATGGGGGCTAGGGGGCTTGCTCAAGGGCCCAACAGTGACATCACTCTAGCAGTCAAGGGTTTGGAACCAGCGACCTTCAAATCGCAGGCACAGCAACCTAACCTGCTGAGCCTGTGTCGAGTTACTTCTGAGACACGCACCTTCAGAAGGAGCAAGCAGGGGGAAAGGGAGAACACGGAAACGCTAGCGGAGGAGACGCTCCTGCACTCCAGCGAGCAGGCGGGAGGCGGCGAGATGGAGAAGCAGAGGCAGCTGATCAGAGCTGACGGGCCGTACAACACGCTGTGCCGCGGCGATGCAGCCAGGTGTGTGGCCGATGATGCAATGCGGACACAGAAGCTCAGGATGTAACAGTGAGGCAGTCAAGGTCAGCACATCGCAGTGATTAGTTTTACCAGCATCCTCGTCACTTTCTCAATGTGCTCGAAATGAGGGGATTTATTTAGCTGTAAGGAACTAGCTCCTTGACCCTCACTGTATCAGCTTGTTCTGGTCTCACCTTTTCAAGGTTGGAGTTGAGGACGTAGATGCAGGTATGTGGTCATCTGTGACACATTCCTGCAGAATATTACCTCTATCCTTGATTTTTTTTTTTTTTAGAAGTTTTAAAGTAACTTGTTTCATACAACTGTTAATGTCTAAACCATATTATTTACTATGTTTCAGGATCTGATCATGCCCAAGATTTTATTTAAACATACTGAACACTTGATAGCACAACTTCTTTGTATGAATCTGCACTCCTGCACATCTCTTTTGAGGACTCAGTACTTAACACAGGATAAAGTCCCCAACCTAAAAACAGAAATGATGCGAAAGCCCAGCACAGTTCTCTCAGTTTACTTTATTTAATTATTCAGATTAATCGTGCATCATTCCCAGTCAGTGTGGTCGGATCTAGATGTGAACTCTTATGGTCATGATTGGATTTGCTAAGGCTGACCTCTGGTGCTCTGTGAAAAATTACTTCAGTCATTGTACTCAGCTATGGAATAACTTTGAAAGGCTGGAGCAATTCAATTTCTTTTTCCTATTTATCTGACTGCCCGTGAAACCTGCCATGATCTAGCCAGTTTTAAGTACCTCTATACATACCAGGCAGCACCATCGTGCTTTCATTACAGTGCGGTAAACAGTAGTGATATTTAGTAGCAAATGTGAACTGTAGAGAGACAGAGAGAGAGAGAGCAGTGTGTAAGCTGATTAAATAAAATGCCTAAATCAGACTAGGAACAGGATATGAATAAAACATGTACTTTTGTATAAATTTTATAAATGTGTATTACATGAAATTTTGTATTTCATTTTAACAAAGTAGTCTTCTGTTCTAAATTATCCCTCTATATTTTTTTTTAATACAATAGCTCATAGAAGGCAATTTTCTAGACTGTTCTAGTGCTCTACAAAATTGTGCTAAAAAATATAACTGCCAGACTAGGAATTTTCAAAGATCGATGTAGTTAGAGATACGGCTGTAAAGATCTCAGAAGCAGATGTTAAGTAATGCAACGCATGAATTGGCGTGATTAACAAACCATGAGTGGGTTTTTATAGATAGATGCCTTATGTGATATTGGTCAGCATGAATTGTGTGGGTTTTCTCTGTGGACTCTGGTTCCCCACACAGTACTACATGCTAAGGTGAACTGTAGTTAGCAAATTGTTCACAGGTGTGAATAAGTGTGCATGAATGGTGAGCGTGCCCTGTGAGTGTGCATGAATGGTGAGCGTGCCCTGTGAGTGTGCCTCATGACCGGTTGGCACTCCCTCCTGGGTTATTCTCTGCTTTACCCCCATAGCCTCCAGGATAGGCATCGCTCCCCGTCACCCAGCATAGGATAAACGGGTATGGAAAATGGAAGGATGGATGAATTCTGTAATTTTCCACCTGTTTCCATGTAGCCTATGTGGATTACTCTGTGCAGATAGAGTACTCTAAGCTGCAGCATCTTCATCTTTCTCTTACTGTTTCCTCTGTATTCTACAGTGTCTTCCTCTGTAATTTCCTGTTTCCCTTGTAAGCTAAAACACCTTCATTGTATCATTGCTTTGCTGTTTCCCTTTTAACCTACAGCATCTTCATCTTTGACTTCCTGTTTCCCCTGTAACCAAGAGTGTCTTCCTCTCCCACTTCCAGTTTGTCAGGTATCATGCTGATACCTACAGTATCTTACACTTTCACTTCCTGTGTCTCCTGACATCCCCTCTGCTAGATTTATACTCACCAGATTTTTCACAGGTTTCATAAATTGTTCATGTTTCCTGCCCCTTTTTCATGGCCGGATTCCATTTCCAATTTTCACTTCCAGTTCTCATTTCCTGCCTCCACTTCCTGGTCCCACTACCTGTTCCCAGTTTCACTTCTGGTTTCCCACTTTCTACAAAATCGAGTCTATGGTTTAATCCTATTTGTCCTACATATGGGCAAGTGCACTGAGAAACTACACACTTTGATGACATATGTTGACCTAAGACACAAAGTATTCAAGTGTACGAAAGAGCTCACGTGCGCAGGCAGTCCAATGGGACATGCTTGATATCTGAAGAGGTAAAGAAGAAACACATTACGACTATATTGTCATTTGTGTTGGTTGTGTTTGGGGTTGTCCTTCATTGCAGCCCAGGCTAGCTATGTAATGTCATTGGATTAACCAACATAATACCTCATGTTTAGTGTCAACATCAGTCATTACTGATGCGGTGCATTGTGGTCTATATACTAAGCCAAAGAGCTTCCATGCGGTATTTACCAAAGTGTGGATAAAGTGCATGTCAAGCATGTTGCGCTTGGCTTATTTGTGGGACAGGACACCCTTGAATACTAGCACTAAGTGGTAGTGTGTAAGTGTGGACTTAGTATGTTAAATGGGACGAAGCCTGTATAGTACATATTCTATTTTATACATAATCTTCATAGTCTGCACTTCCTGTTATCACTTTCACTTCCTGGTCTCACTTTCTGTTCCTGTTGCCAATTCCAGTTTCCATTTTTCACTTCCTATTCACACTTCCTGGCTGTCAAGACACTGAGTACATCACAGAAATCCCCAGTAAATTCTGGTTCCACTTCCTGTTCCTATTTTTCTAGTTTCCACTTCCTGGTTCCACTTCCTGCCTGTGTCAAGACACCGTTCGGGAGGCAGAACAGTGCTACTCACCTTCACATGTTCAAAAGAGTCAGTGTGATGCTTATGTTCTGGGCATGCAGCTTAACCCCCCAGAACATGGACACACTAACACTCAGTGACACTATGATTTAAAAGTATACTTCAGAGAAACAGTGACAAGTACCCTGGTCTCCTGTGTGGATTAACAGGACTATGGAATGCAAAAGACCAGAGTACTTCATGCTGTATTTCTGCTGATGACGTTAAATTTTTTTTAAAAATGTGATACTCTGTCATGTAGCTTGACTTGCAGGCTAAAAAAATGAAACATTGCCTCTACTGTAAGTCACTTTGGATTAAGAAAAAAAAATACAGACACATGAATTAAATGTAAAACGAGCGAATCATTGTGGGTGATTACAGTCACATGACTCCACCTCCCAAGACTGGTGACACCTAGTGTATATATAGTGTATTACATCAATTTTATACAAGAGGTCACATGTTATTTTATATGTTGGCATGATGGTGATTGTCTGGCAATGCCGCAGAAGGTTCCTTAGACAGGAATGCTGCTGGAGCCAGTTAGAAGCTCATTCCGTCATCAGGCATCTGTGCAGCTGTCCCACAGAAGCCATTCTCAGAAATGACATTTAATTATTGATCAGATCACGAGTAGTACTTAGTCTCCCAGTGCCACATCCATTTGTCTGGGAAATGCAACGAGCTTTGAGCCGGGTGCTGGGGCGGGGTACCATCGATCCAGGATCAAGGGCCTAAGTCAATCCGCGGGCCTGGTGTTAGTGCACTTTGAGCAAGCAGTTCATTTTATCAAATGGCGTTCTATAAAGTTATTTTGGCGGAAGGCATTTGTGTGTTTTAACAGTTGGGGGCAGCGGGGTCACATCTCCCTGCCGCCTGCTTATTAGTTTCGGGTTATCGTTTTGTTTTTGGAGATCAGCTCATGGACTAACTACCTCTCTCTCTCTCTCTCTCACTCGTCCCCTTGCCCACAGTACCACCAGTGCTGTCTGTGCCACAGCAGTCATTCAATGCCACGGCGGATTACCACGAGTCGGTGACTTTCACCTGCCGGGCGTACGGATCGCCCGACCCAGACATCACCTGGCACAGGTGAGTGGAGAATGTAGGGGGAAATTTTCCAGATCATTCCTAAAGTAGATATTCCATACAGTATATTCCTGATATATAAATCTACCTTAAACACAGAGAGCCCACTGTTCTCCCACACTCCCAGTCTTATCTTAGGGTCAGAACTGAACTATGGAAAAGCTTGTGCATTTTTATCCTGATATGGCTCTGGCACTAGCACACCTGTTCCAGCATATGGTACCCACCTGAAACTCTCACACCCGACCCGCCGTGTCCCGGCGGAATGCCGACCCAAATTATTATGGACACCTGACATTCCTGCACCTGTCCAAGCATATGGTGCACGTTTGACATTATCAGACCCGTCCTAATCATCCGTGTGAGGCTGACAATGCAAGTTTAACTATCGAAGGAATTAATTAAGTTTTCAAGATGCATCTGATTACAAAGAGAGTTGATCCTTCCTAAACTTTCATAGATTCGAAAAGCTTTCTTTCTATACACCCAAAATATATTACAGTTTATGTAATGCACTATGCATATATGGAAATATGCACAAATAGAGCATTTTGTACATATTTGTGGCTGTTGTTTATTAGATACTTATCTTTATAAATATGTAAAAAGCATTACAATTGCTGTATAAATCACCAAGAGAATGTGCCTGTTTTTAATGTTATTACACCTACACCTGGTGTGAGGACATTAGCATATATGACTGTAATTGATTTATGATTCATCTCTAATGATGCACACTTGAATTTTATTACGTATCCATCTGCTGCTGTTCCATAGCGAATCCCTTTGACTGCGCAGGGATCCCAACTCCCTGCAGAGTTCATTTGTCTTGCTGAAATGAGGTCCACTAGCTATACATGGAGAACGCAAGAGAGAATATACAGGAGCTTCCTTCCCCCGAAGTTCCTTAAAATTTTGTTCTGTATGTCCCTGCCTGCTAGCCATACTCCTGCTTCCAACTGGCAGAAATTGACAGTCAAAAAAAAACTCACAAAATGTCTTTCTTTTGCCCTGAAGCCCCCCCTTACTGAAATGTGGATTCATTATCTGAATTCCTCATCCCCCGATTGCCGCTGCCACCCCTTTTGCCTGTGTCCCTGGGCCGGTGACGATTTCTAAGCCTCCGTGTATGTTTGTGTGTCTGTGCCCAGGAGGGGGAAGCAGCTTGAGGAGTCTGACCAGTACACTCTGAAAGGGAGGGGGAGCACGCTGACCGTACGCAGCATCCAGAAGGACGATGGGGGGGCCTACAGCTGTAAGGCCTCCAACAAGGCTGGCATGGCTGAGCAGGAGCTGTTCCTGCACGTCTTTGGTAAGGCAGCCTCGGCCTTCCTGCACAGGAAGGTGGGGGTGGGGGTGTGTGTGTGTGGTGGTGGTGCTGGGGGGGTCCTCTTCTAGACAGCATCGCCTTCCTTTGGCCAAAGTACTAACTATTTACTGAGACAGATGGGGAGGCGAGTTTTTATACTCCAGGCTGCTGGTGTTACCTGGACTGGCCATTAAAGTGGCATTAGGCTGGCAGCTTGGCGGGGTCCGGCTCCACCATGCCGGAGTCGTGCTTCTGTTTTGCTTTTTATTTATTTCATAGCGTCATTAGTGTGAGGGACTGTGGCAGAACATGAGTAACAGGCCGATGACGCCTCCACGTTACTCAGGCTGTGAAAATGGAGGCACGGAGCTGTATTGAATGCAGGGTTCTTGCACCGTTCCAAGCAGGACGTGCTGGTCGACGACACTATGTGGGTATGCCATGTGGCGTGACGGGGTAGCATCTATGCTCGGTGCTTCTGCCTGCTGGAACGGCTATGTCAAGAAGAAAAAAAGCAAAAGAACAGATCAAAATCTGACCTAAACCAAAGATATTCTGTTGAACGATATGAATAAAGTTTTCTTTGAATCTTGTAATTCCAAAAAAATGAGAATGTGAATTTGATAGTTTTATTATTATTATTATTATTATTTTACAGGTACATATTATTCATATTCAGCATCATTCAGTTAAATGTATTAGTTTCTAGTATATATTTATATTTTATATATGTTATATATTTATTATATACTGTACTGTACCTCGAGTTGAGGATGTGCAATGTTTTCACGAACATCTTGTTTGTGTTCATTATTATGAGAAATTTATTTAACTCAGGGTGGCTTTGCAGTAGCCTAAGCAGGGATGGGCAGACCTCCCTCTCACCAAACACGTCCTCCAGCTCCACTGGGGAAATAGCCAGCCGTTCCCAGGCTATCTGAGAGACATAATCTCTCCAGCATGTCCTGGGTCTGCCCCAGGGCCCCCTCCCACTTTGCAAGTCCACATAACATATGTAGACTGGTTGGGCAAACTCCCATGATCCCTCCAGTATCCTTGTGTTCCGCGACCAGGACGACTAATGGAAGGCAGACCCATGTTATTTTTTTGGGCTGTTCCTGGCAAGGCCCCATGGGTGGAGGTCCAGCCACCAGGCACTCGCCCTCAAGCTCCGGCCCCAGGCCTGGCTCCAGGGCAAAGCTGTGGTCTCCCCAATCCGGGTGGGGGAACATGCTCCTTTATCATAATCATCATGGGAGTCTGTTTGAACCGCACTTGGTCTGGCCACTCACCTACGGAGGCACACAAACCCCTCCGTCACGAGAAGGTGGAGGTTCATGGAGGGGAATATTTAATATAATAGGCTTTATGGCAGCTCCTTTTGTAAGTATGAGCTGTCCGTAAGTTGGACATTCTTTACCAGGGGACTGGTACTAACAATCGTGTTATTAGTGTTATTATGCATATGTGATATTAGCAGACACCTGGGAATGTGCAGCATTCTGTAATATTCTGTGTGATAAAAGGCAGTTTTGTGCTGAACATCTAAAAGTCATCTTCCATCCTCTTGATCACTGCGTCTGGCTCTGATGCGAGGCACACCTCACAGGCTCTCTTTCAAAGGACAAAATGATCCATTCGGTCGGCGGCGGTGGCTGGATGAGTCATCGTGTGGTTCTGGCCCACTGTCTGGCACTGGTGGGGCGCAGAAATGTCTGGGACTGGCTGGGGGGTACGGAGGTACAGCTGCAGGACACGGTGCACAGACCCTGCAGGAAAGGTGTTAAATATCTCAATTAGTGCCAGGTAAATGTGAGCCAGTTTATAAATAAGAATAATTACGCAAACTCAAAAATAATTTAAAAATAAATAAAACCATATATGTCAAATCAAAATGTGCAAGAAGAAACATGGCCGGCTCTAGCTATATGCAGAACAGAGAGCTGCCTGGGGCCCCTGAATTACCTGCATTGCAGAGCAAGTGAAATGATCATGGATTTTCTTGGTAAGGGGCCTCCCAAGTAAAGCTTTGCCTAGGGGCCCTGAAAAAGGCAGAAAAAAGCAGGTCTGGGGCCTGTACTACAAAGCTGGATTTTTGGGTTAAATGTAAATCTTAAATCCAACAAGTTATCTAACTAACCAAAAACACCTTGCTTCATGATACAGATACCAGGTTTGAACAAACTGCCATGTAACTGGAATTGATGATGCATCATTCTGATTGGATGGTGCAAGGATGTGCAAACATTCCAAATCAGGGGCAGGAATTGTACCCAAAATGCCCAGTAATGAGAGGCAATTGAATCAGCGTCCCACCTAGTTTTTAGAGAAAGGTTTATAACACTTGCATTGCAGGTTTTAGCTCATTTTGCAATACACACAAGCATTTTAAAGTGTCTGTTAGGCAACTCCCAGCTCTCAGTCTAAGAAAAGGATTATGGGATTGAGGATTGAAATGCGGTGTGACACATTAGTTTTTGTCTTCTATAAATTTATTTAGGTCACAGGTATCACACAAAACAGGAAAGTGTCCACAGTGACCTGTGGTGAAAGTCACAGACTCCTATGGGCTCTTTGAATCTGCAGGCCGGTGCATCTTGTCCTCTACCTCAGCTTGCCGTCAACTCTGAGAAGCATTTTGATCCGGCAGGCCTGCGCTGAGCTGGAAAGTACTTCAAAGGGCAAGATTAGCTCAAGTAAAGCTGTAGGTTCACCTCTGCCTTTGAGAAATCTGTAGGGCTTGACCAAAATATATGGCTGTATTACATTTAATTTGTTTGCTGGCTGCTTTTATCCAAATTGGGACACTTTTTTTTTTTTGAGATAGCAGGTGGAGCCAGTCCTTGAAGCAATTGGGGGTGGGGGGCGACTGTGAAGGGCCTCCCTCAAAGGCCCAACACAATATCACTCTGACAGTGCTGGGATTCAAACCAGCAACCTTCTGTTCTCAGTTATAGCATTGTAACCTGCAAAGTCATACGCCACCCTGGCTGTATGCTGGTACAAAGGGAGGGCCACTGTAAATTAAGCTGTTTTTTGGCAAAGTTCAAACTACAGCAGGAGTTATCTGTGAGGTTCTGTGTCCAAATGAACCCCACTCAAGCAGACAAACATCTTGCAGTAGCAGCTCTACTGCAGATTGCATTTGCCTCAGGGCCCAGCTAGGTCGTGATCCTCTTACCCGCTTGCTGGTCAAAGCTCCTCTTCATCAACGGAGTTCGAAAGAGCTCAGCCATCTCAAAAATGCCCCTATCCCACTGATATACAAAAAAAGAGTTGTATGTGTAGAAGGTAGTTTAAGAAATGTGTATGGAGAGGTATGAGGAACTGGGAAAGGAATACAGACCAGTAGCAAGGGTTTCCAATAACAGAGATAAGCTGGGATGAGAATCTCCATTTATAGTTGAATACCTCCTCACTCAGGCAGGTGGTGAGGGGTGAGACTTCAACTGGTAAACAAACAACAGAAAACTAAATTATTCAAATAGTGCATGACACGTTATTTATTGGGAAGAACTACATTATATTCTTTCATAAAACACTGGCTTCTTTGTAGATAATTTAGATTGCACCTCGCATTTTCATGTAAATGTATGGAGATTTATTCAGCAGTCATCAAAATCCCCGCAAAGTGCAAGCCCCAGCCCGCTGCGTAAACGTACATTTAAATTAATAAGTTGTCAGGCAGCTGGTTTTTGTTTTACGGTGCTTGCTGGGAAACGTAGTGGTAACCACAGCTTCACGGTATCAAAGGACAGAGGCGTCCACACTTCAGTAGCAGGAGAATCGTAAACGTTTATTTGCGAGCACTGGATCCACATTCACGGGCTGCTCCCATAACTCCTCCAGAGTATCTCTTGACCACATTCTGCCAAGCTGGGGTCGTTAATTATGCATTTCAAATGACTGGGGGGGGGGCTCTCAGATTTACCCACTCTGATGGGCGGGGAGAGGGGTAGCAGATCGATATAGGTTCATCCACCCGGGGGCACGCGACAAGTATCTCCCCTGGATTTAGAAACCTACGGTTTTATGACTCCCATCCCGCCATATTTTGGTTGACAGCCCCCACTAAGATTTAAACCCCCCCTTCCCACAGTCACTACCCATCCACAAAAGAATTAGCTCCTAAAAAGTTGCCTCAGTAGTGCTTCGACTCAGGGAACATTAAACAGACTGCCATGTCCCCCAGATTGTCCTCATCTGAATTTAAGTCCCTCCTCCGAGGAGCAAACTCCTGACTCCCCCCCCACCTCCCCATTTATGGCCACATTTTATATGCTGTTCACCCCATCTGCTTCCAGATGGAATCATTCTTTTGAGACTATTGAAGGTTTAGGGTCACATATATGACCATAGGCCCAAGGACAACAAGGAGATTAGTTAGCTTTCACCTTCCTCTCTCTCCCCTGCTCTACTCAATAACCAGTGTTAGCAGTGTTTCGCAACCCAGCTCTTGGGGACCCCCAGACAGTCCCCATTGTGCTCCCTCCCAGCTCCCAGCCAATCAAGAACACCAAATACCTGGTACAGGGAGGGAGCAAAAATGTGGACTGTCTGGGGGTCCTCAAGGACCGGACTGAGAAACTCACACCCGATTCCGCTTCCATCTTGTCACCCTCTGTCTGTCACATGGCAGCTTAGGCACTAAGATATTCAGGGATCCAGCTCCTGACCTCTACCTTCTCCCCGTTCCGGGCCAGGAGCTCCGCCGTCCTCATTAGTGTTGCGCGACATCTGTTGCCACCAGAGTGCGTCAAGTGAGAAATTAAGATGCTATCGAGTCATTACAAGTTTTAAAAAACGATGCAAATCTGAAACAAAGGCAAACAACAACAGTGGGTTTTTAAGCCATTAGGAGGATCAGACTTGCTCATTAAAGTCACCCACGTACCAGCGGCCTCGAAGCTCCGCACGCGAGCCGTCTCTCATCTCAAACGCAACAAAGCAGGCCCAGTTATTTTAAAGCAACAGCTGCGTTAAATGAATGACAGCTTTTCCTCCCACATCAATTAAAAAATTAATAAAGAGTGGCATAAATAACCAATCAGCCCCCCAGTCTAACTCCAGCTGCTGTGTAAAAGCACTGGAATGTGTCAGGCATGATGACAGATCACACAGCTCTGGAAGAAATGAAGAGACCACTCTATATAGTTTCAAAATCTGCGTTTTTAATTCCTGGTTTAATCCTGGTTATGCTGGCAGAGGGCTACACTGAGCAGCAGGCTGCTTCCAGGCTTCTAAGACAGAAGTACACAAGAACAATGCGAAACAGGAGACACTGGGAATGACTAAAATCCAGCCAGAGGTCAGAAGCATCTATCCACTGACAGAGATGACGTCATCTTACGTGACAGTGCCTCATAAATCAGAGGATGACCTCGAGTGACCTTCAAAAAAAATGGGAAACAAGAGTGGTGTGAAGTGCACTGCTAGGACAATCCATAACAGGCTCCTAGAAGCAGGACTGAAGACCCATAAAGCAAGGAAGAAGCATCTGGGAAAAGCCAGGCTGGAGTTTGCAAAAAAAAAAATGTATATTTCACACAGGCACATACCCATGAACTGAGGAATGAGTGAAACTGAAAATTTTGCTATGGTCTCTTCATTTTTTCCAGAGCTGTATTTTCACCCTGTTTTCCTGAGCTCCTCTCTCACGTAAATCCTCAGGCAATATTTTTTTTCATTTGGTTTCCACATGCTACGTTCAAACGAGTTTCTCAGGATGCCCCGTGATGGGCTGGCACCCTGCCCACACTGTGACCCGCATCACACGCTGCTTGCTGGAGCATGAATCAGAACAGCATGGTCCTTCAAAAAGCTTTGGGAGGATTTCAGGGTCCGGAAAGTACCGGAAAGCTACAGCCCCTCTTGTTGGAGGTGACGGTGAACAGTCCCCCGACAGCCTTTTAAACCATAACTATGTTGTCTTTATGACTGCATATGCATATGTATAATGTGCTGATGATCACATAAGTGGACACTAATTATACTAGAAATGAGCCCATATCGAAATGAGCTTCCTCTCATTTAAGTGGCATCAGTGGTAACATTTACTGTAAAATAAAACCATAAGGTATAGATAGCCAAGCCCGACGCTAACTCAAGAGTCATTTTTACATGTCAGAAATCTATAAGTCTGCCAAAATGAAACAAAGACTCTTGACATGTGTCATATTTAATCGACAAAGTAAACAAATAAGTGGATTTCTAGTCCACGTCTGTTTTGTTTGCTTTTTTTGTTTTTCTGTGTCCATTTTAATGACCCAGGGAAGGCTGTTCACAGGAATTTATTTCAAGTCTTTGCATCACCAAGTGGCATTTTGGTATTTTGTTGTGAGCAGACGTCTTTGGAGTAGAAACTGTTTTTGGTTATAATTCTTTATTCATGTATGTCTTTCTCCTTTAGTTATGTGGTTGAAGACTGGAGGAAAAAAAAGTTCACAATTCATTATTCATAATAAGTGCTGTTTGCCCTTGATATGTGAGCAGCACTCTGGAGTCACTGGGGGGCAACTGCAGCGAGGAGCTTATCGCTAGGATACAAAGGCTATGGTAACATTCGCGTCCTGGTCCTTCTCTACCCACTGCTCATTTGGAGCTCTCAGCTTCAAATGGGAGTTACACTGACACCCTAAAAGTGCGGTAAACATCCCCTCTGCTGGCAAGGGCAGCAGGATGGGGTTCTAGGATTTTTTAAGGTGGGGGGCGTAAGAAGCACTATAATTCATACAGAGGGGCGTATCTAATCATAAGGCAATGATAGGTTCTGAATCGGTGAGTGACAGGGGAAGGGGCCCTCCAGGGGCCAATCAGCTTTCAGCTGGGGCCAGTGTCCCTGTGACCCCACCCCTGACCAGTGGATTTAATCTCATCCCAGGGAGTCACATACCTTTTGGCCACTAGATTTCAGGTGGGAAGGTTCTAGGCCAGAGTGAGAGCGGAGTTCTGAATATTCAAACAGGCTGCCGCCAGAGCTCCGCCCTCATGCCTCTAGGGTTGTGGGTTTGAATCCCACCCACCAACCCAAAACTGGAATCATGTGGTGTGACATTTCATTTTATACTATTTGTCCTTCAGAGGAATAGGGAAAGTATATTTATTGACTGAATGATCTTAGTATCTCTCACAAAACGGCAGCGTATGGGTTGGGGCTTTGCAACACTGCAGCGGGGTTAGGAGCGGACCAGGCCCCGCCTGCCAAAGCCTGCAAGATGGACGCAAGGGGGCGGACATAATGAGCCAGCGTACAGCAGCAGTATCGCCAAGCCTCCCGCTGAGGTTTATGAACTCCAGCATCACTGCTCTGCCTTCCAGCTTCAAACGACAGACAGAAAACTGCGGGTGAAGAGAAAGAACGTTCTAGACACGCAAGGCTGGATCGCCGGTGGCTACAGATGATAAATAAGACCAGCTTGATATTTAAACTGATTTAAAACAAAATTACAAGCATCGAACAGGTGAAACGTGGACGTTTTGGTGGACGGGGAGGATTCCTATGCGCTTCCATTGTCATAGACGCAATCAGATATTTCCCGTACAGAAAATGGCTGGAATTTGGGGCAATCGGTTATCGTCGGGATCCTGCTGAGCGAGCAGCCTCCTTCCCCTCCCACAGACACCCCCCTGCCCGCGTCCCACGCCGCTAACACGTGGCAGACACTGACCCGGGGCTCTCACCCACCTCGCATTTCACACGTGCGTCTCTGTCAGCCCGGCTATAAAAACTCACAACCCTCCACTGTCCGCATCCCTCCTGTTAATACAGTACCAGACTGACGCCCTGCGTTGCCCCCTCTGGCAGGAATCAGTATTACAAGCTTCTTCCATAGTTTACAGTGATCCCCGTCTATCGCGGAAGTCACGTTCCAGACCCATCAGTGATAGGTGAAAATCTGCGATAGAGAAAGACCATATAAATACAGATTTTTTAATCGTTTAAGCCTTAAAATACCCCTCCCACATGCTTTAAACATATGTACACTTATTAAAACACACTTTGTAAACACATATGATATGTGGATGTCGGGCTAAGGATATGAGTAACATAATAATAATAATATGTAATGTGCATATATCGCATGTGTGATATATATATATCGCAGAGAATTGTAAAGGAAGGAATAAGTAAGATGCAGATCACTGGCCAGTCCTATGTACCAGGATATAGTGCATCAGACAGAGAAGTGTGTGCTAGTGACCAGGTTCATGTGCACAACTGTGCATACGTGTGCATGTTTGTGTTGGGGAGGGCAGCAAACCCAGTGCCTCACTGATCTGAGGCAATTTAAATATTTTATTATATTCTGGATAGGCACAATACTTTGAATGGGTGCAGACCTGATTATATTCCATTCAGCCTCTCAATCCAGTCCTCGGAGACCCCCAGATAGTCCACCTTATTTGCTCCCTCCCGACCCCCTGCCCGACAGTCTACATTTTTGCTAGGAGCTGGGAAGGACCAACAATGTAGATTGTCTGGGGGTCCCTGAGGACCAGGATGAGAAACACTGCTTAAGCAGATGGTGACCACAAGACCCCCCTCTCCCCCCCCCCGCCCATGGTGTTCCTCAGTCCAGCCCCACATCACCGAGCTCCAGAACATCTCAGCCGTTGAGGGCAGTGCTGCCATGATCTCCTGCACAGCAGAGGGCGAGCCCACCCCTGCCATCTCCTGGAGGAGGGCCAGCGATGGCGAGAGCTTCGTGGACGGTTTCAAGGTACCCCCACCGTGTCGCCGTGGAGACAATTATGACATACTGAATCTTACAAAATAACAGCCCTGCCCATGTTGGAGATATTATATTAAGTTGGGCAGTATTTCTGTTACATATCACACGGTCTTTCCCACGATGTTCCTCAAATTATCCAACATAATTTTATAAATGCTGAAAAATGGATGCATGGCTGGTTTAATCTGTTCAGAAAGATTATTAGAACCTCCCGTGTAAGTGCTGTGCACTTTGAAAAGAGATTTATTCAAGCAAAACGGTGACAGGACCTTTTTTGGTAGACGATACAGACCTCTACTGCTTTATAGTGCTGTGAAGCTGCCCCCTTGTTTTTTGGTCTTTGTTTTTGATTAAGGGTCTTCCTGTCGTCTTTGTAGTAAATTAAATCTAAATTAACGTATGTGTTATGATGGACAACAAATGGCCCGAAGGAGCAGACATCCAAAAAAAAAAAAATTACAAATATACGTAGCCCAGTATGTGCCTGAAAGGTCCATTGAAATTTTTAAAAAGGTTGGTTGTTAAGCAACGTCAAATGTAGTGCAGCTTGTTGAGGAACCTGACAACGAAACAAGGTGAGATGGACCAGTGGCATCTTGGCGAGTCATTATAATGCCTGAATTCCCGCGAAATAATGAGGTCAGTCTGTGAGAGTCGCCCAGTCAGATGCCCGACCGAAAATAAATCCAAGCTGGCTGGCATCGGCGTTCGTAGATAAATTAAAGAGTGGAGTTAATTAGCACTCCTCTTGTTTTGGATCTGTCGGCTACAGAAAGGTCACCTGCGTCGCACAATTAAAATGGTGTCACTGTGACCGTGGCCCGAGTCACCCCCTTCCACCAAAATGCATGCACACAGAATGCGTGCACAAGGCTGTAGTGACAGCGCCAGACACTCTGCATGACACTGCTGTCAGAAATGGTCATAAACAAAGACATCCACAAAGTGAGATTAGTGTAGACGTGGAAGCGGGGGGTCTCTCCACCATGGCCTGTCATACCAAAAAAAACACACTTTTCTTTCATTGATCCTGCCAAGGAAAACTAAATCAAGCATCTGATTTTGGCTCCCCCCCATGTGTAATACTGTGGAGTATTTCTGAATATGTTTTTTGAATAATGCTCCTACTGTAGACTAGCCTTCAATGTTTTTGTCAATATGTCCATAGGAAAAGTATTAATAATCTTAAAAACTACTGGCTGGGAAATGCTTTATGATTTTCCTTTTTCAAGAGACCTTACTGAGGATCAGAAACACAAACACACTATCCCATTCTCGTGGAGCCACAGTGATATTAGGAGAATTCTGTTCATTACCTGGCTAACTAGGCAGGCTGGTTCCCCTGTACTCTCCAGAGCTCAAAGCACTTAATGTACCTGCAAAGCTTTCTGGGTTTTGTCTGAGATACCCAAGGCCAACAGCTATGATGGAGTGATTTTTTTATTTATATATATATTTTTAAATGACTGCTGGTTTATCCCAAAACATGAGAATGTATTTCATCTTTGGGAATAATGTACTAAATAAATCCCACCAGAGGAGAGGACCTGTAAGGACCCAGAACGTATTATGTAATTTCAGTGCATTGTAGGAAGTACAAAGAGAGGGACATTGAAGAAATTACACGGAGGAGAAGGATGAGTGCACCTGCTTGGTTTCTCAGAAGGCTCTCGCTTGCATCTCCTTCGTTTGTTATGCTGAATAAACAATTTACTTTAAAAATAAAAAAGTGTCTCTGAGATTGGCATTCCTGTTAATGGCAATTCCCGCAGATTGGGACACATTTGTGTTGGATCCGTCTGTGATCCAAAGGCAGAGAGTCATTCCCACGAGTCGTTATCCTCTTATCGCTGATTGGCTCAATTAATATCAGACACGCTGCCCGCTCCTGCGGTAACATCTGCGCCTCGACAGGGCAGACTGCTGCCTAAGAGTGGGGGGGGGGGGTCTCCCCT